>CAJPEV010001037.1:0-69351 GCA_905338385.1 Darwinula stevensoni
GACCATCGTCCTAGTTGGGGTGACAGGGAGTAGGGAAACCTGTCTCAGGAATGTCCTTCTCTTGGCGAGGCAAACATGGCTGATGCAAAGGGATCCCCACATGTGGATGGGCAGAAAGCACCCTCCACTTGTAAAGACCCAACAACGACGATGGTCAATTTTATCAACACCCTCTCCCTCTGCTGATGCTCCCAGACTGCTGAGCTTCAGGCCCAGACACTCACTTTCTGAAAATTTCCATATGAATTACTTCATCCCCTGTATCTCATTCCATTTCGGGAGGAAATTATTTTGTCTTCCTGCAATGTAATGCCTGTAAAGCCTGGATTTACCTCAACGTTGAAATTCACGATTACTTGCTTTTCATGCCTCTGTCTGCTTTCAAGTGAGGTCAATTCGCTACTTACTCCTTTACGGTTTCTACACCCAATGCTTCCCTGTTTATCACATCTTTCACAATTTTGACTCTCCAGAAGTAACTGTCAAAGAAAATCCTTATTTTGGGCAGCGTCAAATCCCGGACAGAGTTCGAATCAACCGTACATCCAACACCAACATTCGACTTCTTGTCGCACGCTCTCAGACGCTTTCCGGTCAGTTTCGACGAACGCGTTGAAGGAGGTTGCCAAGAGTTGGTTACAGCTAGTGCTCCAAGCTCTTCATAAACATTGGAAGAAAGATATCGCAAGCCATGGGAACTATTTTGAAGAGGATCGTACTGAATTCTAATTTCTGTGCACAGTTTGCTCGTATGAAGGCCGGTCATGGAACTTTTGTTACGCTCATGCATGTCAGCCGATCAATTATGACAGGCTATCGTCTCCTGTATTTCTCTGACCGATAAAGTGGATACTGAGAGACCCTAACTGATTCCATTAGGGAATTCGCCCCATGAAACACTCGCATAAAATGAACCAATTTGTAAAAATGTTATCACCTGAAATATCAGCATGCGAGAATTGTATTTCAGTTCCCTCTGTAATGAGCCATATGTTCAAGTTATTCGTTACTGGAACGTTTATCAAGGACGTGAATTAAAATATTCCCCAACAGCACAAAAACGTTGAAATAACTTCTTTTAGGATTCAGCCAACAATCTATGACCATCAGGAAATATTATTTTCACCAACTTTACCATTGAAATTGTTCTTTTCACAAAACAACCCAACTAGTGAGTTTCAATTTCCTGGATTTTATTTTGTAGATTTTTGTCTTCTCGAGGAAGCTTGTATCCATCCTTTCCAATCTCATGTTGTGACTTCAACTTCCGTTACAAGAATAGAAGTATTCCTGATATTTCTGTCGACTCAGTAGATAATTTCCCTTTTGGGAGTTTGGGTTTAGTGAAAACCCAATGAAGCTAATGGAACGTTAGTCTGAATATTGGGACTAAATTTGATCACGTGCTTCAGTGAGATGATACGGAGACAGCAAATTCGCTTTACTGCTTTCAGGGCTAGGTAACACCTCATAGACAGACGGCAGATGCTACTATGATGTGTAGACGGGACAATATTATTGATGAAATCACGGAATAAATGTTCGATAATTCCAAACTCATGAATTTGCACAAGAAAGGAACTGTCACAAATCGTATTAAAGACCTCAAGAGAAAAATATATTGCACTGCGCATACCAAATTCGGGCGCGCAGACATATTGTATGATTACCGAAAAGTTTCATATCTAAAGTAAACTTAGGCAATGATGAGAATGTCCTTGCAGGATTGCACAAAAAAAGACATAAAATAAACAGTTTCAAAATGTACCCAATTTGGATTTACGCTACTTTCAGGTAGTTAGGAAAGTCCGCGCAACTGAAAATGAACTGCGTGCGAGAGACATTTAGGTTACACCTTCGCGTAAAACGTTCATTTTTACCATGGTAAAAACGGCTGACAGAGACTTCTGGATCACGCATCACAACACGTGCCACCGGCTTCAACGCATTCATAGGTGGTCGTGGTCCATGGTCGGCCTCGTGCGTGCATCTTCTAAAGCAGGTGTTGTGTCCTTCAATTCATGATTTGTGATTTCGGAGGCATTCAGACCTTTTCGAGGAAAAAAATTTCATGATTGCTCGATGCTCGATGAAGAAACAGAAGCAGACACGATTGTGAAAGTTATTGTTTTTCTACAAAGAAAATGATGAAATCAGCTAAAAAGGAGTGAACCACGGTAATAAAAAAAAGAACGATGGTGTAAGATTAATATTTCACGCATGCATTTCGGGTTCAATTTCACGGACATTCCGAACTACCAGGTATCACGTGTCACCAGGAAAGCCCAATCCTCGATAAGATTATAGGGCTATAAATTAAAATACACTGTTGGTGACATTCGACTGAGTCGAGTTACAGAATCGAAGAAGCTTTTCAACCGAACCATTAGACTATGATGCAGTGGCGCCAAACATTGTATTCCTCTGATCAGGTCCTCCTCAACGTCGATCGAAAATGGACTCTTCTGGAATGGAAAATGGACGTTCTCGTAAGAAAACTCATCAAAAGTGTCGCAAAAAGGGGACAGCACAAGAGCTTAAGCTCTTCCATTATTTTCTTCCTGAGTTCTTGGTCGCGAACTTTTCCATCTCCATGCCCCGGAGTCTCGACGATTCGGATTCGCCTGTTTGGAATTCCGAGCCGATTGCCATCGACAGGCTTGGCTTCGAGGGTGCAGCTGTCTGACCCCGCCACATGTGGGGAACCCCTTGCCTCTGCCATGGGGGTTCAAACCTAGCAGGGCATTGCCTAGACTGGATTTCCCACTCCCTGTCATCCCAACTAGGACTATCAGGACTAGGACCAACTAGGACCAACTAGGTCAATCTATTGTTGTCAATGTTGGAAAATAATCTGGAAAGATCTTTAGGTGTGAGTAGGCCCCTAACGTACTTACTCATCGCAATCATTGAGTACGTAATCATTGCAAGAACCATGACATAAACAGCATTCGCTATGGAGACTTTTTTGTCACATGGCCAGACGCGTATCTGATTTGTGCTGTCTCCTTTTTGCGACACTTTTGATGAGTTTTCTTACGGGAACGTCCATTTTCCATTCCAGAAGAGTCCATTTTCGATCAATGTTGAGGAGAACCTAATCAGAGGAATACAAGGGTTAGCGGCACTGCATCAAAGTCTAATGGTTCGGTTGAAAAACTTCTTCGATTCTGTAACTCGACTCAGACGAATGTCACCAACAGTGTATTTTAATTTATAGCCCTATAATCTTATCGAGGATTGGGCTTTCCTGGTGACACGTGATACCTGGTAGTTCGGAATGTCCGTGAAATTGAACCCGAACTGCATGCGTGAAATATTAATCTTACACCATCGTGTAGAGCTTGCTTTCTTTTATTACCGTGGTTCACTCCTTTTCAGCTGATTTCATCTTTTTCTTTGTAGAAAAACAATAACTTTCACAATCATGTCTGCTTCTGTTTCCTCATCGAGCATCGAGCAATCATGAAATATTTTGCTATGAGGAATGTCATACTGTATATCATGTTGGATAAAGCCTACACAGGAACTTAAATGCTCTTTGGCGATGTAACTTACATGTAGCCCCTTCGCCAGTGGCTTGAACCTTCATATACACTCTCAGTCAAAGTAAATACTTCTACGGACTTACTTATATTCAAAGAAGATTTCCTAGGATTATTTACTGGCATAACCCACGAGATGTTGAGAATCGTCCTAGTCGGGATGAGAGGGAGTGGGAAAACCAATCTCGGGGATTTCCCTCTTTCGGCTTGGACCACCATGGCGGAGGCAAAGGGTTCCAACACGCCCTCTCTGTGATAGTGCTCCCAGACGTCTGAAACCCGGCCGAGACCGTCTTTTTTTAATTTTCCAAGAGAATAACTTCATTCGCAGTATATCACCACAGTTCGGAAGGATGTTTAATTGTTTTCCTGTAATTTCATGTCGATAAACCCATTTATTTACATCGACACTTTAAGCCACTTCGAGCAAGGCGAGTAGGACGTTTTCCACATTTTCAAGAAATGGCACATCGGCTTTTTTTTCGGTTCCGTTCGGTCGAGAACGATGAGTCGCGTTGTTCCGCATTGATGCATTAGTGATATTCCAGTCGAACGGCATGAATGCAGTAGATCGCAGGTTGAACCTAAGTGCAATTATAAGACCATCGCGCATTTCCTTTTTTCTTTGGCCATTTGGAGTCGCGGATCGCCTCATCTGCTACCTAAAACATGAAGCTACCTAAGGCTTAAAGCTATTTAAAGCAGTGAGACTCGACTCGGTCCGCGGACTGATCTCGTTTCCCCGATTCGGCTGCCTCCTCCAACGTCGAAATCGACCGCGGTCGGACGTCTCCTTGGCGTTCGATTAAAAACCTTGGAAGCGATCTCTGAGAAGGTCGCGTCTCGAACTTAAATTCCTTCGCCGTAATGTAAAAATCTCTTTCGATCGTTTCTCGCCTCGAATCTCATGCTCGAATGACGTCGGAAAACGAATGAAAACGACGAGAGATGCGCCTTTCCTCGACCGAAAAGCGTCGCGTCACCTCGTCCTCGAGTTTCCGCCGCGAACCGAAGAATTTCAAGAGCAATTCGTCACATGGAACAAAGAGACGTCACGACGGTCGTTCCGACCGACTCGTCGAAAGGCCACTCTGCAAATCGACTTCGGAAATGAACGAACGAAACAGACTCACGAGCCTTGGAAAAACCGTGGCGAGAGCCCTGCCGGCCTCCATGCTCCGCCACGCTTTCAGGATCCCCGTCGAGTTGGAACGGATGGGACCGAACTGGGTGAAGACGCAGAGGAAGAACCCAGTGAGGACCCACTTCAGCCCGATCAGAGCGCATATCAGCCTGGTTTTGCTCGCGCTCACCGACCGCAAGCAGCGTCCGCGACGTGGAAGACGCGATGGGCACGGAGGACGCGATGGGCACGGAGGACGCGATGGGCACGGAGGACTCGGAGGGCACGGAGGAATCGCACCGGCCGATCGCGATCGCTTCAGTCTGGCTGCCATTTTTCCTATCGGATGGACTTCGTCCCCCGACATCCTCGTCATGCGGCGACGTTCTTTCTTCCCTGAAGGAAGGAAATCGCATTCCGCAGGAGCAACTGTTGCCTGGACGAGTGAGGAACGATCGCTTGGTGACTTTTCGGTGCAAGCAATGGAATGCTTCGATTCGCTCCGTCCAGCCGATTCTCCGAATGCAGTAGATCGCAGGTTGAGCCCACGTGCATTTATTTGGCTCTCCTTTTATTAGTCATTTGGAGTCACGGATCGCCTCATGCGCTTCTTGAAGATCGCGGTGCGACTCGACTCGTTCCGCGGACCGGTCGAGTTTCCCCGATTCGGCGCGAGGACCGGGCTGCTCGGTCCAACGTCGATGTCGACCGCGATCGGACGTCTCGGTGGTTCCGATTAAGAGTTTGGAAGCAATCTCCGATTTAAATTTCTTCGATCGTTTCTCACCTCACATTTCGTGTTGGAAAAGGAGGAAAACGATGAGACGTTCTGTTTCCTCCCCGACCAAAAAATGTCGCGTCGCGTCGTCCACGAGTTCCCGCCGCGAATCGCGTCGAAAAAATTCTCAAGAGTTTTTCGTCGCAGGCAACGATTGAACATCGTAACAGTCGTTCCGACCGACTCGTCGCAAGGTCGCGCATCAAACCAACTTCGGAAATGAAGAAATGAAACAGACTCACAGGCCGTCGAAAGAGCTCGTCGAGAGTCCTGCCGGCCTCCATGCTCCTTAGCGCTTTCAGGACCCCCGTCGAGTTGGAATGGATGGGGTGAAAGTGGACGATGACGCAGAGGAAGAACCCAGTGAGAACACACATGAGCCCGAGGAGAGCACACATCAGCCTGGGTTTGCTCCCGCACGCCGACCGCGAATAGCAATGACGACATGGAAGACTTGCAGAGCACCGAGAACACGAGGAGCACGGAGAGCAAGGAGGGCACGGAAAGCTTGGAGGGCACGGAGGAGCTACACAAGACCGGGGTGATAACTTGCAGAGCACCGAGAACACGAGGAGCACGGAGAGCAAGGAGGGCACGGAAAGCATGGAGGGCACGGAGGAGCTACACAAGACCGGGGTGATCGTTTCTGTGTGGCTGCCATTTGTTTTCGTAGACGGTCTTCGTCCCTCGTCATCCTCGTCATGCGGCGACGTTCTTCCATGACGGAATGAAGGGATCATCGCATTCCGCACGAACTTCTGCTGCTTTCGGCGACGTCGAGGAAGGAATGA
The DNA here is from genome assembly GCA_905338385.1 of Darwinula stevensoni. Lineage (NCBI taxonomy): Eukaryota > Metazoa > Arthropoda > Ostracoda > Podocopida > Darwinulidae > Darwinula > Darwinula stevensoni. The sequence goes on from CAJPEV010001037.1 coordinate 6,238, forward strand.
TCGCGCTCCAACTTTTTGACACACTCAAAGAAATGCTGAGATTTACTCGATCCAGCCGATTTCCTCCGAAGGGACACGAACGGAGATCCTTGAATTACTCTTTCGAAATTACTTAAATCGAATAAATTCATTCGGATTCGGTCTGGAAATAATTGCATCTCAAGGAGTAACGTGTAATGGGCGACGAATAACGCAACGAAAGGACGTGATACTCTCGTCGCATTTCTCGCTGTGCACCTTCACATCTGCGCCGTGGATAATCCTATCAGGTGGTTTCTTTGTGTCCTTGGTATTTATTTATATTTTCAGTTCATTTCACTATCAAGCTGCACAGACGGGTGCCTCAGTCTCCTTCATTTTTATTGAATTCTGTCTGGCACCCCGAGCAGAGCTGTCATAAAATTGGGTCAAACTTCAAGCATCAACATTTTTCCCGCCGGGTAAGCTCACGAGGTCGAGTTCTCTAAGTTATTTCTACGCTGCCACGAGCAGCGAGACTCATGGACGTGATACTCTCGTCGCATCGATGCTCACGGCTGGCCAATCTTCATATCCGCGCCGTGGAATCCTATCGGGTGGTTTCTTTCCCTCCTTTGTATTTATTCATATTTTTCGTTCTCGTCCTCGTCGAGCGGCACGGTTGCGTCCGTTTGCTTCATTTTTACTTTATTCTGTCAGGCACTACGAACAGGGGTGTCATGAATTCGGGTCAAACTTTGTTCATCCATTCCTTTCCCTTCGGGTAAGCCCACGAGGTCGAGTCGTGCACGTATCTTCCATGCTGCCGCGAGCAGGAGCTCCCTTCCTCAACGATGGATCTTTAAGCCGCCACGGCGGGAATGGAACCGAGTCGGCGACCGGCACCCTGGTCCAGGTTGGAGGCTGCTCGTGCGCATTCGGTAAACTTCTATAGTTGCCATAGGGAAAGTGCAGATAAACGACAAGTATGTTAATCATTTTCCCATTAGGTATCGTGGGAACGACAGATAAATATGCCCCCTCTGTCTTTTACGGAAGAACGAGAGCTCCGCAAATGCGACGATCAGGACACGTGTCACCGTCTGGGGGGAAGCTCATTCATCATCTAGAAAAGCATCGATAAGAATGCCATCATGTACAGCGATATAGGAACGGGCAAGAGCCAGCGGTCGATTAGAGGATTCCTGATTAGACCGTAGAGAGTAACACCGGCAGCAAGAGGTTCCCAGTTCGCGTCTTTTGTGTCGAGTGTCAGACCGGTGACTGCTTTCGGAAGACGAGCGGAAACTTTGATATACTGGTGCCTGGAACCCTTTCCATCACACTCTGGGGTCTCGTACATCAGGCTCGTCATCGTTCCAACATGGCGACTCATTCTGAAGAGGAAATTCATCCAATGTTGGAAAAAGTGGAGAGGAAGAAAGAGATATACTTCTGGAAATTTTTGTGTCTGGGTTTAGCTATTATGGTTGCTGTTTTGGCAGTAATGCTTGGTCAAAAAAAACATTCATGGGACTTCCTCCCATTCAACGACGGCCTCTCAAGATTATTCCCAGACATTACCAACACGTTGCCGCTGAACATCGTTCTAATTGGAATAACGGGGAGTGGGAAATCCACTCTCGGGAATGTCCTCCTCGGCTTCGACCACCATGGCGGAGGCATTGGGTTTCAGACGCGTGGAGGGGCTGACAGCTGCACGCTCGACGCAACGGCGATCGATGGTAAATGGCTCGGGATTCCAGAGAGACCGATTCGAATCATCGATACTCCGGGGCATGGAGATGCAAAGGATCGAGATCGAGAACTCAGAACAAGAACGGTGGAAGCTCTCAAACGAGAGCGTTTAGTGCAGGCCTTTGTTTGGGTCAAGAATTCCCAGCACCCCAGGTTCGACAAACAAGAAGAAGAGTATTTTAAGATTCTGACCGAGATGTTCGGTGGCGCTCTCTTCAACAATTTGGTTGTTGTGTTCAGCCGATGGGGCTTCAACGAGGTCGATGAACGCCGACGCGAACAGCGCAGAGAGACTTTCGAAAACGTAAAACAGGAGCTTTGGAAATCCTTCGTGAGCGATCATGGTATTCCCCCACAACTGCCGATGGTGGCTGTCGACGCCATGTATGACAGAAATTGCTCGAAAGAGAGGAAAGCATTTCTCGAGGAAGCCAGCTCGCTCTGGGAAGCCCTCGCAAGTTTCAGCGCGATGCCGGTGGAACACATCGACGTAGTTCTGTCTCAGTTAGAAAAGTTGAAGCAGCAACAGCAAGAAATTGAAATATATCAAAGAACCCTCGATAAAAGAACGGAAGAATACAAAATACTTGAGAAGCGACTTCGAGAGTCGATTGCAGAAACAGAACGACTTCGGATCAGGTTGGATGGTCCTTCTTGGGTGCAATCCATTCCAATCATCGGTTGGGTCTTGGAAAATACAAAACGCTTATTTGGTTTTGATTGATTTTCATGTTTGCCAGACGGTCTCCCATAGAGGACGAGAAAGAAAATGGGTTGAAGGTTAAATAAAGGCTATTTTCAGCTGCATCCATGCGCTTTGGTGACTTGGGGGTGGGGGGGCCGTAGAAGCATTTGAATGGCCTCCTGGAGGGGGGAAAATCCTATTGCTATTTCAATGACCTATAAGCAATCGTAAAGAAAAGGAGTTTAATATTTGAAAAGAACAAATATTTATGGTGCGAAAAGCAGACGAAGGAGGAAGCGCCTTCTTGCTGCCCGAAGGGGCTCTCATCGTAACCTGCATGTTCCTGTGACCAAGACCTCTGGAAACCCCCAGGAGTCATTTACCTATGACGGAGAAAAATTAAACTAAAACCAAATGAAGTTCAGACGTCAAAAAGGGAGACCAAATGTCCTTCGCAACCTTAAGGTGGTGGAGCTTCAAATTAGTCGAAACGATTTCGGGTTAAAAAAGGAAAAAACGAGCTCTATATCTTTCCTATGGAGAGGGATACGTTGAGGTCGAATTTTGTGGTGAATTTTGTGGAAGTGGTCATGTAAAATTGCATATAAGACCTTCCGTCGCGTGCAGCACCACGGATTCGAAACATGGAGCTGGAAGTACAGACTTTAGTGAAGGAGGATATGAACCCTCCATGTTCGATTCATGAAGTAAAAATATCCCTTGCAGTTGACACGATATTTCATGCGTAAAACATGATGTATGAAGGCTCCATACACAAAGCGTGAATGAACCAGTGAAAACGAGAGTGTATTCGGTACGTTGCATCGTGGATGGGATTATGAAGAGCGATGAGATAGCGGGAACGAAGAGAGCTACTTCCTTATCCCAGTCACACGTCCAGACGGCGAGACAGGAGACGAGAAGGCGGGTGCCATGCACGTCCTGGCAGGAGACTCAGGGGAGGGGAAGGGGAAAGGGGGGGGAGGGGGTGAATGAGGAAGGAGTATGTGCGAGAGGATCTTGCGAGGGGGGGACGTGAGCGGGGTGAAATCCGCAATTGGGAACAGCCAGTCCGTACAGCGTGAATTTTTCTACCGATTCTGTCTAAAATATTGTTATCTCCTAATGACTGGAATGAATTTCACAAATTTGGTTTCAATCGCATCCTTATACATATCCCTACATTTTACAGTAAGTTATATTGGAATTTTAAGGCCCAGAGAAGAGAAAGAACACATAATATAATTGACATGCCCGAAAATTTCAAACTTAGGTACAGTACAGAGTTCAGACATAGCCCACAAGGGTTTGACCATCGTCCTAGTTGGGGTGACAGGGAGTAGGGAAACCTGTCTCAGGAATGTCCTTCTCTTGGCGAGGCAAACATGGCTGATGCAAAGGGATCCCCACATGTGGATGGGCAGAAAGCACCCTCCACTTGTAAAGACCCAACAACGACGATGGTCAATTTTATCAACACCCTCTCCCTCTGCTGATGCTCCCAGACTGCTGAGCTTCAGGCCCAGACACTCACTTTCTGAAAATTTCCAAATGAATTACTTCGTCCCCTGTATCTCATTCCATTTCGGGAGGAAATTATTTTGTCGTCCTGCAATGTAATGCCTGTAAAGCCTGGATTTACCTCAACGTTGAAATTCACGATTAGTTGCTTTTCATGCCTCTGTCTGCTTTCAAGTGAGGTCAATTCGCTACTTACTCCCTTACGGTTTCTACACCCAATGCTTCCCTGTTCATCACATCTTTCACAATTTTGACTCTCCAGAAGTAACTGTCAAAGAAAATCCTTATTTTGGGCAACGTCAAATCCTGGACAGAGTTCGAATCAACCGTACATCCATTACCAACATTCGACTTCTTGTCGCACGCTCTCAGACGCTTTCCGGTCAGTTTCGACGAACGCGTTGAAGGAGGTTGCCAAGAGTTGGTTACAGCTAGTGCTCCAAGCTCTTCATAAACATTGGAAGAAAATTTTTGTCTTCTCGAGGAAGCTTGTATCCATCCTTTCCAATCTCATGTTGTGACTTCAACTTCCGTTACAAGAATAGAAGTATTCCTGATATTTCTGTCGACTCAGTAGATAATTTCCCTTTTGGGTGTTTGGGTTTAGTGAAAACCCAATGAAGCTGATGGAACGTTAGTCTGAATATTGGGACTAAATTTGATCACGTGCTTCAGTGAGATGATACGGAGACAGCAAATTCGCTTTACTGCTTTCAAGGCTAGGTAACACCTCATAGACAGACGGCAGATGCTACTATGATGTGTAGACGGGACAATATTATTGATGAAATCACGGAATAAATGTTCGATAATTCCAAACTCATGAATTTGCGTATTAAAGACCTCAAGAGAAAAATATATTGCACTGAGCATACCAAATTCGGGCGCGCAGACATATTGTATGATTACCGAAAAGTTTCATATCTAAAGTAAACTTAGGCAATGATGAGAATGTCCTTGCAGGATTGCACAAAAAAAATACATAAAATAAACAGTTTCAAAATGTACCCAATTTGGATTTACGCTACTTTCAGGTAGTCAGGAAAGTCCGCGCAACTGAAAAGGAACTGCGTGCGAGAGACATTTAGGTTACACCTTCCCGTAAAACGTTCATTTTTACCATGGTAAAAACGGCTGACAGAGGCTTCTGGATCACGCATCACAACACGTGCCACCGGCTTCAACGCATTCATAGGTGGTCGTGGTCCATGGTCGGCCTCGTGCGTGCATCTTCTAAAGCAGGTGTTGTGTCCTACAATTCATGATTTGTGATTTCGGAGGCATTCAGACCTTTTCGAGCAAAAAAAAATTTCATGATTGCTCGATGCTCGATGAGGAAACAGAAGCAGACATGATTGTGAAAGTTATTGTTTTTCTACAAAGAAAATGATGAAATCAGCTAAAAAGGAGTGAACCACGGTAATAAAAAAAAGCACGATGGTGTAAGATTAATATTTCACGCATGCATTTCGGGTTCAATTTCACGGACATTCCGGACTACCAGGTATCACGTGTCACCAGGAAAGCCCAATTCTCGATAAGATTATAGGGCTATAAATTAAAATACACTGTTGGTGACATTCGTCTGAGTCGAGTTACAGAATCGAAGAAGCTTTTCAACCGAACCATTAGACTATGATGCAGTGGCGCTAAACATTGTATTCCTCTGATCAGGTCCTCCTCAACGTCGATCGAAAATGGACTCTTCTGGAATGGAAAATGGACGTTCTCGTAAGAAAACTCATCAAAAGTGTCGCAAAAAGGGGACAGCACAAGAGCTTAAGCTCTTCCATTATTTTCTCACCGACCGCGAATAGCAATGACGACATGGAAGTGAACGTCTCGTGGCTCTTGTGCTCCTCGTGCCTCTCGTTCCTCCCGTGCCTTTCGTACCTCCCGTGCCTCCTCGATGTGTTCTGGCCCCACTAGCGAAGACACACCGACGGTAAACAAAAGCATCTTGGTCTTCGTCCCTCGTCATCGTCGTCATGCGGCGACGTTCTTCCCTGAAGGAATGAAGGGATCATCGCATTCCGCACGAACTTCTGCTACTTTCGGCGACGGCGAGGAAGGAATGATCGCGCTCCAACTTTTTGACACATTCAAAGAAATGCTGAGATTTACTCGATCCAGCCAATTTCCTCCGAAGGGACACGAAAGGAGATCCTTGAATTGCTCTTTCGAAATTATTTAAATTCAATAAGTTCATTCGGATTCGGTATGGAACAAATTGCGTCTCGAGGAGTGACGTGTATCTAATGGGCGACGAATGATGCAACGAAAGGACGTGATATTTTCCTCTCATTTTTCGCTGTGCACCTTCACATCTGCGCCGTGGAAATCCTATCAGGTGGTATCTTTGTGTCCTTGGTATTTATTTATATTTTCAGTCCATGTCCTTATGTCCTTAGCCCATGTCCTGCACGCACGGGTGCCTCAGTCTTCTTCATTTTCGTTTAACTCTGTCTGATACCACGAGCAGGGCTGTCATAAAATTTGGTCAAACTCCGAGAGAGCAGCGGCTCCCTTCGTCAACGATGGATCCTTAAGCCGCCACGGCGGGAATGGCACAGGCAGCTTAGTCGGCGACCGGGCACCCTGGTCCAGGTTGGAGGCTGCGCGTGCGCGTTCGGTAAACTCCTATAGTTGCTATAGGGAAAGTGCAGATAAACGATTACAATGTTTATCATTTTCCCATAAGGCCCCATGGGAACGACAGATGAATATGCGCCGCAGTATTTTATGGAAGAACGATAGCTCCGCAAATGCGACAATCACATGTCAACGTCTGGGGGGGAAGCTCATTCATCATCTAGTAAAGCATCGATAAGAATGCCATCATGTACAGCGTTATATATGAATGGGCAAGAGACGGCGGTCGATTAGAGGATTCCAGATTAGACCAGGGCACCAGTCTCATCCTCCAGTGTTGCCGGATATCGTGTCTTAGTTTTCCTAGATTCATGACTTCTTCGGCCTTTCGTGTCCGTGTCTGGGTCTCCTGCTTTTTTTTCTCTGATCAAGACCTCTAAAAAACTCCCAAAAGTCATTTACAGATGAGGGAGAGAAATGAAACTAAAACCGAATGAAGTTCAGACGTCAAAAAGGGAGACCAAGTGTTCTTCGCAACCTTAAGGTGGTGGAGCTTCAAATTAGTTGAAAAGATTTCGGGTTAAAAAGGAAGAAACGAGCCCTATTACTTTCCTATGGAGAGGGATACGTTGAGGTCGAATTTTGTAACCGGAAGTGGTCATGTAAAATTGCATATAAGACCTTCCGTCGCGTGAAGCACCAGGGATTCGAATCGTGGAGCTGGAAGTACAAACTTTAGTGAAGGAGGATAGAAACCCTCCATGGTCAATTCAGCGAATAAGAAACTCACAAGAAGACAATGAACGGGGTTTTTCAAGCATTCAACCAGTACTACTTTGTTTGCAACACTCATCAGGGAATAGCTCTCATCTCATGAAGCACTGATGAACATGAAACATGACCTTGATCTCGTAGTCGAGTGGACCATCACAGATAAGACTGCGCTCGTTAAAATATTTCGATAGCGAAACGGCTGACGCCCGTCGTCTGAGCCGAGTCCCAGAAGTGGCTGCTTCCCCGGGCCCCCTGGGAACATCAATGGACGCTACGGCGCAATTACCTTTCTTCAACATCTTCGGGCGACAACATTCAACCGTCCCCTATTCCTCTTTGAGAGCACTAACAGAAACGAAATTAGGCATGCCTCTTCCTCTCTCAACATAGAATCGCTCCAGCAAATTTGATGATCCATCTCTGCGGGGTTGTGGAGAACGAGGAATCACGCTTTTGGGAAATGTCAGTTTTGTTCCAAGAAATTGGTTTTCTCGCCCGTGGGTAGCCACTCCCAGGAAGTTTTAGAGGAGAGAGTACAATCTAACGGATGATACAGACTTGTAGGTGGCAAAAAGTGACATTTTTGTTGCTTCCAGTGCACCATTTCGCCATAAGAAAAAGAAATTCCATGCCAATTATTTAAGCTTCGCGCGATGGCTCCAGGCCCTTCCTCCAGTGTTGCCGGATATCGTGTCTTAGTTTTCCCAGATTTATGACTTCTTCGGCTTTGGTGTCCGTGTCTGGGTCTCATGCTTTTCTTCATTGTATGAGATAATTTTGCGTCGAGTTCACTTGATGAGCTGAGATTGAGATGGTGGCTAGCAGTGGATGATCGATTTTGTGGGATGTTGAGAGATCTTTCTGGGACCACCGAAATTCAACAGAATAGCACCCACGTTGTTTTTTCCACGCTTGCTAGAGGCGTTTTCCTCTCAGAACTCATTCAGAAGACTCGATGAGTTCTAAGATAGGCTCAATGCTCGTCGTCCGAGCCCAAAATGTTTCATTAAACTCGAAACAAACCACTAAATGGTCTAATGTTACATGTACTCTCTTATAAGAGCCATGATAGACTGAATAGGCCTGCGATTGGCCTAACGTTACACATCCTCGGCAAGATGTCTGGAGGATGAGGGATTAATCCTTATAGGCCAAATTGGCCCAATAAGTCAAGGATTGAGTTTCCTACGCTGACAGGAGCAGCGAGACTCATGGACGTGATACTCTCGTCGCATCGATGCTCTCGTCTGGCCAATCTTCATATCCGCGCCGTGGAATGCTATCAGGTGGTTTCTTTCCCTCCTTTGTATTTATTTATATATTCCGTTCTCGTCCTCGTCGAGCGGCACGGTTGCGTCCGTTTGCTTCATTTTTACTTCATTCTGGCAGGCACTACGAACAGGGTTGTCATGAAGACGGGTCAAACTAAGTTCATCGATTCGGGTAAGCTCACGAGGTCGAGCCGTGCACGTATATTGCATGCTCGAGCAGCAGCTCCCTTCGTCAACGATGGATCCTTAAGCCGCCACAGCGGGAATGGAAATGGCAGCGCGAGTCGGCGACCGGGCACCCTGGTCCAGGTTGGAGGCTGCGCGTGCGCGTTCGGTAAACTCCTATAGTTGCTATAGGGAAAGTGCAGATAAACGATTACAATGTTTATCATTTTCCCATAAGGCCCCATGGGAACGACAGATGAATATGCGCCGCAGTATTTTATGGAAGAACGATACCTCCGCAAATGCGACGATAAGGACACATGTCAACGTCAAGGGGGAAGCTCATTCATCATCTAGAAAAGCATCGATAAGAATGTCATCATGTACAGCGTTATATATGAATGGGCAAGAGACAGCGGTCGATTAGAGGATTCCAGATTAGACCGTAGAGAGTAACACCGGCAGCAAGAGGTTCCCAGTTCGCGTCTTCAGTGTGGAGTGTCAGACCGGTGACTGTTTTCGGAAGACTAACGGAAACTTTGATATACTGGTGCCTGGAACACTTTCCATCATAGTCTGGGGTCTCGTAAATCAGGCTCGTCATTGTTTCAATATGGCGACTCATTCTGAAGAGGAATTTCATCCAGCGTTGGAAAAATTGGAGAGGCAGAATGAGAAATACTTCTGGAAGATTTTGTGCCTAGTCCTAGCTATTCTGGTTGTTGTTTTGGCAGTAATGCTTGGTCAAAAAAACCATTCGTGGGACTTCCTCCCATTCAACGACGGCCTCTCGATATTATTCCCAGACATTACCAGCACGTTGCCGCTGAACATCGTTCTAATTGGAATAACTGGGAGTGGGAAATCCACTCTCGGGAATGTCCTCCTCGGCTTGGACCACCATGGCGGAGGCTTTGGATTTCAGACGCGTGGAGGATCTGACAGCTGCACGCTCGACACAACGGCGATCAATGGCAAATGGCTCGGGATTCCAGAGAGAGCGATTCGAATCGTCGATACTCCGGGGCATGGAGATGCAAAGGATCGAGACCGAGAACTCAGAACAAGAATGGTGGTTGCTCTCAAATGAGAACGATTAGTGCAGGCCTTTGTTTCGGTCAAGAATTCCCAGCACCCCAGGTTCGACAAACAAGACGAAGAGTATTTTAAGATTCTCACGGAGATGTTCGGTGGCGCGCTCTTCAACAATTTGGTTGTTGTGTTCACCCGCTGGGGGTTCAACGAAGTCGATGAAAGCCGACGCGAACGGCGCGGAGAGACTTTCGAAGGCGTAAAACAGGAGCTTTGGAAATATTTCGTGAGCGATCGTGGTATTCCACCACAGCTGCCGATGGTGGCTGTCGACGCCATGTATGACAGAAATTCCTCGCAAGAGAGGAACGCATTTCTCAAGGAAGTGAGCTCGCTCTGGGAAGCCCTCGCAAGTTTCAGCGCGATGCCGGTTCAACATATCGACGTAGTTCTGTCTCAGTTAGAAAAGTTGAAGCAGCAACAGCAAGAAATTGAAAAAAAATCAAAGAACCCTCGATAAAAGAACGGAAGAATACAAAATACTTGAGAAGCGACTTCGAGAGTCCATTGCAGAAGCAGAACGACTTCGGAACAGATTGCATGGTCCTTCTTGGGTGAAAGACATTCCAATCATCGGTTGGGCCTGGGAAAATACAAAACGCTTATTTTGTTTTGATTGATTTTCATGTTTGTCTGAGGGTCTCCCATAGAGGACGAGAAAAAAAAATGGGTTGAAGGTTAAATAAAGGTCATTTTCAGCTGCATCCATGCGCTTTGGTGACTTGGGGGGTCGTAGAAACATTTGAATGGCCTCCAGAAAGGGGGAAAAGTCCTATTGCGATTTCAATGATCTATGAGCAATCGTAAAGAAAAAGAGTTTAATATTTGAAAAGAACAATTATTTATGGTGCGAAAAGCAGACGAAGGAGGAAGCGCCTTCATGCTGCCCCTGCTTATCATCTGGTATAAAACTATTTCTTCAATGAAAAAGTATGCTTTACTCTGACATCATCATCGATCTCATCGATCGGCCACTAGAAATCTCCGTCATCATATTAGCTCATTAACTCTGAAAAAAGTCGCTTAGTAGAGAGAGGAGGGCTCTCATCGTAAGCAGCAAGTTCCTCCTTATCACGGATAAGACTGCGCCTGTTTTCGATTCTTGTATTTCGATAGCGAAACGGCAGGCGCCCGTCGTCTGAGCCGAGTCCCAGAAGTGGCTGCTTCCCCGGGCCCCCTGGGAACATCAATGGACGCTGCCGCGCGATTACCTTTCTACAACATCTTCCGGCGACAATATCCAACCGTCTCGTATTCCCCTTTAAAAGCATGAACAGAAACGAAATTTGGCATACTTTTTTTTGCTTCTCTAAGTATAAAGATGTCCTTCAGTGAAGCTTTTCTTTACCTTTAGGTGTATTTAGGTATTCCAGTGGCATTCACACGATTCTAGATGCAAGCATGTGAACGCAGAACGAGTCAAAATAGCGTCAAGTATTACTGCGACCCTTTGCCTCCCCTTTCTTTCACAGCTGATACCCTTCAGGAACACTAGGGCCCTGTCTCTTGTTCGTCTTGCTTTCACCCCCTTCACCAGAGCCATTATTTTCGTCCGCGACTCAATAGTACAAAGACCAAAAGTGCATGCGACGTTTTTTCCGCGACGAAAGCGACGGTCACGGATCTACCAATGAAAACTTCCTGACATTCGTTAAAATTGGCATAAAGTCATAAATCCCTTTGCGGGAATTTGAGGAAGTATACTTATTATTTACTACGCTAACCCAAATATTTTTCTGACAACACATAATCTATAAAAATTTCTCGTCCCAATGAAGATTTTATCACCTCAACAAAGCTTCACCATTTTCTTTAAAAAGCCGTCATCCCCGGACGCACAAGAGTACTGTACTTGAATAAACAATATATTTACTTATATCCTGGAGCGCTGAAGTCCCATAAGAGACTTTTTTTTTACGGGTCTGTCCCCAACGATATATTTTTTTTTTCCAAGAGCACTCATGTTAGCCAGTTATGTAAAAAATTTCCTGCTACTCAGTGACATCTAGAATCCAAATCAATGGCCCTTAATGACTAATCTTCCTGAAGACCATGACTTAGCCAAGTTCAATGTATTATGTACTGCATTTCGCTTATTGACCAGCAGGTCCAAAGAGTCTCATCTCTTTTGGTGGCGATATTAAACAGATTCCATTAATGTTTGTCGATTTAAAGGTTCTCTTGCTATTTAGCCATCTTTCTAATAAGGACCTTCTCCTGCACTTTTACTTCTTCGAATTTGACATTTCATTTCTTGGATCCTTTCCTTGATGATGCTATGTCACCAAAAGGAACACTTCAAGAAATTACCAGGGAAGACTTGATGAGGATCAAAACTGAAGAAATTCTGAACTTGAGGAATATTGGAGCGGGAGGGGGTTTCTAATGAGAAACTAATGAAAAAGTTATTGAAAGAATGACTGGAACCTGTGCGCATTCTTTAAAGAGAGAAGTATACTTTTTTTTCCGGATCACCATTTATATTTCTCGGAAATTGTCTCTGGGAAATAATCTGTCTGAAATAATTATGCCTTTGACACCCTTATGAAATACCTACGAAGAAGAGGTCAAGGAAGTCTTCCAGCAAAAAATGTATTTCGGTAAGTTGGTGCTTTTGGCAAAGAAACAATGAGGACTGTCGCTGAAACCACCGATATTGAAATATTCCATTCCAGATTCCTTAAATATACCATTACGGAAGTACATGTTGTAGGCGGCTCTGACGTCATCGTAATTTACTATTAATCACTAACAGAACGCCAGCGTGTTCGAGGTTCATAATGACTCCGTTGACTCCTAAATAATATAATGCATTTATTATGACAACCAGTATTAGGGGAGATCCACCAAGATAAAGGTTTAGAAGGATGGTGGAGATATATGTATAGGCTGATTGGACAGCTTCCTATACAAGATACATGGTAAAGACAATACCTGTGTAATTGCGACGGTGACAAAACAACACTGTTGCTTGAAAGCTAGCACGTTACTCCCGAGGGGGTTGTTATTATTGTTGTTCCACCTTCACGGTGGGACGACCACCGTGTTCCGACGACATGGCTCTCGATCCAACTACTACCTTGACGCACACTCCTATACACAATCACTCACTCTACATTGCTCTCGACCTGACTACCCTGCTCTACTCTCTCAGAGAGTTAGTCAAGAGAGTTAGTGATATCAAGAGGCGATTTCGCCCATTTCGATATCACGCGTCGAGGTAGAAGTTGGATCGAGAGCCATGTCGTCGGAACACGGTGGTCGTCCCACCGTGAAGGTGGAACAACAATAATAACAACCCCCTCGGGAGTAACGTGCTAGCTTTCAAGCAACAGTGTTGTTTTAGGCGATTTCGCCCATTTCGATATCACGCGTCGAGGTCGAGCGTTCCTTAATTTTAGGGTAGGCCTAACCCTCTTAAGGCTATATATTTTTGTATTTTTCTTTTGTTTTTTTACTATCCTAGTTGCCTACTGTCTAGAACCTAACGTCAACATTGCCCCCCCACCTTTTTGCCTGTTCATGAAAGCATCCAGTTTCTTCTTATCGAAAGTAACTTCTACTTGTAAATAGCTACCCTTGGTGAGAAGTAATTCTACTGGTAACTAATTACTTTTTGGATGGAATACTTGTAATTGTAACTAATTACTTATTGTTACAGCGCGGGGCAGCCGTTACTTGGTCATCTAACGCATTCCGCGCGTTCACCACTCTGCAAGTAAAGAATTCCTGTCTCGCCCTGAGCCGCACCTAACAGAGTATATACCCCTAAACTTGTACAACATAAAAAAACAATAAAGAATACCTAAACCACGACATTATCTATTCCTTTAATTATCTTGAAAGCCTGGATGAGATCGCCCCTCTCTCTCTGTCAAAGCAGCTTCTCGCTCGCGCGGTCTTTTATAACCATGCAATAATTAATATATTCAAGACATGCGTGCAAGCACATCCGTCGGACCCGACTATTCAGGTGTTTCGTGAAGGATACCTCCTACAATGTAAAAGATGGTTAACCCGAAAAAGGGTTCTGAGTAGTAGGAAAGGCAAAGAAAACAGATGAGTTGGCTTTCCTTTTCCCCGAAATTATAACATACCGTTCTGGTATATAGAATGTATATTTGATCTACACATTCCAATGTCTCAATTTCTCACAGAGAAGGATCAGCGACCACCGTCCATGCAATAATTATTTCTGCAGAAATGGGAGTTCCTGAACGACCACTTGCACGTCAATAATCTTGTAGGTCCTATGTTTTGGAAAGGAATTATTTTTTTTCCGGAGATTTGGACGAAATCCTGGCCCCATGAGAGGAGAGGGAGAGGAAAGTAGTTTTTTTTCTTAAATGACGTTATCATCAAGAATCTCCCAAGCTTTATTCAGGCCTTCTTAGAAGTGCTGAAAATGGCAGGGAAGACCGATGTATGTGAACAACAGAATGTGAGTGTCGTCAAGAAAACGAAGAATTATTAAATCCAGTCAATACTGCCGAATAGAACATTTAAAAGGAATGTTTTCCCCGCTGCCAATAGTGGAGACCAGTGGATTGGTACACGGAAGAGCAAACAAAGGGAAGCAATATTTGGGATTCACGAGAGACATAATCCATGAAACATGCGATGGAGATGGAGAAGACGTTTCAATGCAGGTGAAATTGCAGTGAAAGGTGAAAGGTGAAAGTGAGTATTTCAATTAATTGAATAAAAAGTTTGTTTTGAACGGTTCTTCATGCAGAGACTTTCATTTTAATGAATCAAGTAAATCTCATCCCTTCAAAGGTGAAAAGGTATGGGAAAAAAATCGAGACAAAATTTATACTACATTATTTATCCTGTGACCTCTTACTGCTCTTCATCTGATAGAGATGAAGGAGCAGGATCTTATCTGAGTACCTCACACAGGTACACTTTCATCGCCATGAACATCGCCATGAACATCCCTTCTTGATGATGACGCACCCAGGATTGGGATCACGTGGGAATGCACGGGTGTCTGCCCTCCCTCGAGAGGTTAGACACACCATACACGTACTTGAACGCGGAAAACAATGCCCGTAAATGAGAAAGTTACAGTCGCGTGTCCGATTGTGGAAAGGAGAAGGGTCCTCCCACGGACCTCCGGGCCGGAAGTTCCTGGTTTATTGCAGAGCTAGGTCGCATCTTCAGAGAAATGTTAAAAGGAATTCGATTGTCTTCCGCTGAGATCTATGTGAGAAACCATAGGGAACCGTGTCAAAGGGACAGGGGGCTCATCTCAGTAGTATCTGGGANCGCCCACATCTTCCAATCTTACTCGCTCCTACATATTTCTGACCGACGGAAGGTGGTCGGCCGCTTCTTGTCATCGACAACGCAGCCTCTCTTTCAGTTCGGCTTGATCAAAGATATTTGCTCAAAACTTTCATATACTTTTTCCTAATTTGCCTTGACACTATAAGCAGATTTTGAATTCGAATTTTGAGAAAAACGCAAACGAAATTTATTTGCGTCATTCGGCGAATGTTTCGCCTTTAAATGACCAATGTGGAATATATTTCACTTCGGATGAAGCCTCGACGCAAGTCGCAACTTCCCCCGGAAGCCGATCTCGCTTCCCTTCGCTCCGTCATCCGCTGGGCGTCGCGTCGCTGCGGAAGCGGATGCGAGTCGGATTCGATAAGGGAGGCATCTGGGGAAAGCCGAGGACGCAATGGCCTTTATAAAGGGCTGGCGTTTCAAGGCTTGCAGAAGGACTCCCAGTGGAATTTACACACCGGAAACTTTTCTCATTTTTCGTCGCTTCTTCCTCGGTAAGTTTTCTCTATTTCTTTTACCTCTCTCTCGATGAAATGTTAACCCTGGAACGGTGAGGATCTATAGGAATAATGCAGATGCGAGTACCCCAAATTCTCCTTTTCGATTCTGCTTCGTTTCTCACTCGTTACAGTCGATTGTTTAGGGGAGCAGATTTACAACTTTTTGCTGGAAGCCATTGCTGCCGATTCTTCGAAGTTATCAGGAATCCCTTTCCGCTACGTCCAATGTTTTTTTCATACCAAAAATCGGTCATTTACGGGTCTGTAGCTCAGATCGAAACGATCGCTGGGTGATTTTACGGCATCTCATCAGACGACCGTCGGCCCTCTTGGCAGTCTCTTAATTCCGCAGCTTTCTTCCGAGTCACCAATTAACCATAACATTTAAATGCTAATTAAAACGAACTATTCCGCCCGGTCGAGGAACTTCACGGGAGCGATTCCCCTTAGAGCTCTACCTCTTCTTGCTGCAGTTTCGGCCGCTCCCGCGAGCACCATCGCATCCGCATTGCCATCGGTGCGTCATCCAGCTCTCGCGTGCCGATGCAGCGTTAACTTGGTGGGACGGACATGGCACCCGACTGCCTCGAGGTCACAGCCTTTCCGCTTCCTCGCCAGCGATCCGGATGGAGGTCCTGCGATTAGCGTTACACGTCAAAGTCGGCACTCTTGTCAGCTGCATGGTGCAGGCTGGTCTGTGTGGTGGCGTTGCCAGCGCATTTAAACGGAAATTCCCTTGGCATCTCTGATTAATCTGTAAATTATGCCATGGTGTCATCCGCGTGAAAAAGTATCAATAGTGCTTCCCTATGTACTACTCGTCAAGTCTATGCGATTGTTCCTTCGTACACATTATCGTTTGTGTGGAACAGCTCAATGAAGCGGGATACCTGTTTCATAATCAATATGCATAAATTTATATATGTTAAATATATTTGTCGTGATTTGTTCCAGAACATGTTGACCCAGCGAACCGTTCTGATCGTGGCGACAGCATTGGCCCTGGTGCTAACCCCGAAACCATCGGAGGGAGCCGGCCCCGTCTACAGATCCTGCCTCGCCGCCTGCGCCCGCGGGACAGCCGCGGTGGAGCGCTTCTGCCGCACCCTCCGGGTCATCCCCCAGGTGAGGGCGTCGTGCTGGGCCGTCACGCTCGGCTCCCCGACGGCGTGCCAGGGATTCTGCTACGCGTACGAGGAGTACTTCGACTGAGGGGAAGAGTGACTCGCTTCCCTGTTTCTTCTGATGAAAATATGATACCATTCGTGGACGGATCTGAACGAGGACGAGATGCTCTGGAAGAGGTCAATTACTTTCCATAGTAATTGACGCCAATGTATTCTGCAACAGTGGAAGTGTGCTTTTAAAATAAAAAGGTCCTCTGATTCCCAAAAGTCTTTGGTATTTTCTGTCTAAGGAGTGTGGGAAGAATTGCGTTGAGGTTGCGGCTGTCGTTCCAGTCGATGACGTCACTATTTTCTGTGATAAAGTTAACGAACGCAGGTTTGAGTCATCGGTTTGGGCAAGCCTCTCTTCCTTTTAGAGCTTTTCAAGAAACTACCCCGCTTATTGCAAACTGGAAGAAAATGCAAAATCTAGCTGGCAATCCACACGAGACATCTTCCACATTTTGACGCTAAATCGAACCGCAAAAATTCGCGTACTAACTTTCATCGATGAAAATCCTTCCCGAAAGCCCCAAAGCCTTACGAATCCAAAATTTTTTTATCCGCTCCAAGGCAGGAAATCTGCAATTCAAGATGGCAGAGTGATCCATATCTGGACTATCGAAGAGAAGAAACTTCCCAGCCGACCATCACACAGCTCTAGTTCACATTACCCGGCGCTCACTTAAGGAGAGCCGATGGTAAACGTGAGCAGACGATGAGATTCCACCAATCTCTGTTCGATGCTGGAAGGAAGGTGGCAGCGTGCAGCAAGAGACGAGCGCTCTTGCGCCTCCTCTTCTCCGATTGCCGCCGATTAAGGAAGCCGTATGGCTTTGGATGGAAGAGATTTTGAAAAGAATTGGAATCTTCTATTTCATCATTTGCATAATCTTGGAAACTCCGCGTTTATATAAGGCTAACGTTAGGCAGAGACCTAGGCACAAGATAGGCCCATGGTTACGTGCGAATGCCACAAGTCATTTGCGAAAGCAGTTCCCAGGTATTGGGGAGCTCTATTCATCGTAGTAAGAATGCATATTACCCTACCCTTAGTTCTTATAGTGGTATGCATTACATATATCACTAGTAAAACCTGAATGAAGGTTTAATAATGCCGATTGACTTCCAACTTAGGCCTCTTGAAGTTTCTAAATTGATCATTTCTTGTTCCTAGACCTATTGTATTTTCTCATGTATTCATCTCTCGATCTCTCTTTATTTTCTTTTCATATTGTCAGATAGATGCATTACCTTCACACGTATGGCATACACACATATCTCTATGTTATGTTAATGTGCACTGGTATATATGAGCCCAGCTTGCAATCTTCGTTGTTCGTGGGTTCATCGTGGAGCCTATCGCGCGCTCGTTCAAGAGGCAAGGTCCAAGGACGGCGAAGTCGTCTTCAACCTTCCTCGAAGGTCTTCCTCTACCTGCGACATCTTGCTGTCCCTTGTTGGGGATTCTTTATGTCGGGAGGACCCGCAGTTCCGGGAGTGGATTTCGCTACGTTCATTTCGTTCCGATCACATTGGAATGTCAAATTTATCATGAATGCCACAAGATTTGGTGAACATTTTGGCTCCAAGTTTGACGAATGGTTGAATTGTTTGTCTTGGTGATAACCTCACATGATACTGTAAATTCTGATACTTGAGAATTTTCCATACCAGGAACTCTGATTTTCAGGTTTCGAACCGGACTTATAGCTGTGGCAGGGAACCCCCAGCAAGGGGTTTCCAAGAGATATTGGGCAATTTCCAAATTGTGTTGGTGAATTTGAAGGAGAGCATGCTGCAACGCAAGCCTGGCAGTTTGCTAAGGTGTGAGCAGCACTCAATCTCCTCAAAAAAAAAGTCAGCACAAGGCAGACGATGGATTATCTGTACTGCTACTAAAGTAAGTCTTTAAGAAGACTTGTTGCATTTTTAGTAGTAGTTAGGCCTTACGAAGACAAGGAACGAAGAGAGGTCTATCCAAACCCACACAATTCGCAGAGCTTATTTTTGAATACAAGTACTGGCTAATGTAACTGGACTTCATGTCCGAAATCACTGTCTCGCCGAAAGGTCTGTGCTGTTGCATCATCTGTGTTGGACGAAAAATGTTCCCAATTTCAAAATGAAATTACAGAATAGCCATAAATGATAGGATTGAATAATTGAATCCATTAAGTCGGCAAAAGTCAAATTTATTATTATTATCGTTAAATACTCCATTTTATGCTGCAGTTTCAAAATGTCTCAAACGAAGTATCGTTGAGGAACATAACAAAACTTAATAACTCAAAAACTTCTGTTCTTTAGGTTTGCCAAAACTGATGGTACAACTTTCACATTCCCTGATGTTCGTCTTGGCGTTCGTCGTCATATGATCATTGAGGAAATGTAAGTAGGGATAAAGTTCCCACAATTCCTTCTTACCACAAGCTGATCCACTTTTCTGTTCAATGTCTTCTCGTAATTATCTCGGATGCTCTTCCCTGCTTGTACAGCTTGCATAGCTTGCATATCTTGCACAGCTTGCATAGCTTGCATATCATGCACAGCTTGCACAGCTTGCACTTCACATGCTACAAAAGAGCAATCAAGAAAGTTACAAGAGGATCACAATTGGAGAGTCATAAAAAATTTTGGGTTCTGTCAAGATGGTTCCATGTACCTGATTCTTCCAATCCCTCTGAAAATTCGTCCACACTTTTTCTTTGGCTTGGGTGCCTTTAGTGGCGGCTCGTGATATTCAGCGCTAGTGGTTCGTCTATGGAGAGGGGGTAGGCAGGGGAGGGCGCTGCCTACCCCCTCTACATGGCCAAAATATCAATCTCTCTGGCCACTATGGCCAAAATAGCAATCAGAGTAGCAACAGGCCACCAAGATCGCCAGACATATATCTGATTCTTCCTCTCTATTTTTTCCAACACCGGATGAATTTTTCCTTCAGAATGAGTCTCTCTATGGGATCGATGACGAGCCCGATATCGACGATCCTATGCTAAGATGGAAAGGGTTCCAGGCACCACTGTATCAAAGTTACGCTTGTCTTCTGAAAGCAGTCACCTGTCTGTGATTCGACACAAAGGACCTGAACTGGCAGCCTCTTGTAACCAGTGTAATCTTACACCCTGCAATCTTATCTAAAAACCTCCAATCGACCGCTTGCTCTTGCTCATCAATCGCCTTTGATGGCGCCTATTATCTTTCTTCAACCCCTTCCCGCAGCAAAATTCAAGCTCCATTCAACCTCATGAAGTTGAATGCAGGACATTGCAACAGTATTAGAAACGGCGACAGGAGCGCTTCTGACGATTCAAAAAGACGAGTGTCGGAGATGCTTGCAGTGGCTGAATAAACACCGGAAAAAAAATTCAGTATGTGATGAAGATGACTACTTTGAGGGATATTGCCATCAGAACCTGCAAGAGTCAGCACAGCGTCTTTAAATATTCAGTGTTTGAAAATTTGTTTTAACAAACCTCGCATTCAAAGTGAGAAGTATCTGAATAGTAGGAAAATCTTTTAAATTAAAAATTTCTCAACATATCAACTCACGAAATTTCCGCTTTCTTTCTTGCCTGTTTTTCACGACTTGGTTATAGTGTCCTTTTAAAGAAATTCTCCAGTCGATTGCACACCCGCCTTCCAGCCGCTTCACCTGCAATGACTCAGCAACTACAGCCATGCGACAATTAAGGAAATCTTTTTCTTGAGGGTTAAGCTTCAACATGAACTAGTTTTATTAGAACTCCTCAGTGGTTAAAAATGCATTTATTACAATGGTCAACATTACCATCACGAGAATGCAACATGTAAAAAAATTCAGTCAACGAGGAGATACGGACAGGTGCACATGCATAGAAAGGAGACCAGGAAGCGGAACTCCCACGGAAAAACGAAGTGGATTTTCCCATTCTCCTTGAGTCAGGGTGGAGGGGCCATTTAATCTTTTTTTTTTGTCTCTCCAGTCCTCAAAGAACATGAGTGCAGATGCAGTTAACATTCATTCCATTAGAGGAAGCGCAACGCCCACTAAAAATTGTCCTCCTTCATGGAGGTGAAAGATGTCACCAGCGAAACAACTTTTTTAGTCTGCTCGCGATTCCACCAATGATTGGATTGGATTCGATCCAAGCACGGCCTTTCAGCTTTTTTCTCAGTCGTTCCTGTTCTGCAATTAACTCTTGAATCCGCTCCTCGGTTTGTTTGCGTCTTTCTGTATCATCACCTAGACCTTTCAGCAGGCTTTTGAGATTTTGCTGTTGCTGCGTCAACTTTTCTATGCGAAATAGAACATCTTCGATGTGTTCCACCGGCACGACGCTGAAATTTGAGATGACTTGCCAGAGCGAGCTGGCTTCCTCCAAAAACGCATTTCTCTCCTTATAACAATTTCTGTCGTGCATGGCATCGATGGCCACAATCGGAATCTCCGGCTGGTTTTCATGATCTTCGGCGAAGGACTTGAAAAGCTTCATCTTCACGCGTTCGAGGGTCTCTCTGCTCTCTTTGCGTCGGCGCTCGTCTGAGTCGCTGAATCCCCATCGACTGAACGCGACCACCAAATTGTCGAAGAAAGCACCACCGAACATCTCCGTGAAAATACTAAAATACTCTGCTTCCTGCTTGTCAAACCTAGGGTGCTGGGAATTCTTCACCCAAAGGAACGCATGCACGAGTCGTTCTTTTCTTAGAGCTTCCACAATTTTTGTTCTGAGTTTTTCATCTCTCTCCTTTGCGCCCCCATGCCCAGGGGTATCAATGATGCGAATGGGTCTGTTTGGTATCCCGAGCCAGTCACCATCTACATTCTTGGCGCCTAGGGTGCAGCTGTCCGACCCTGCACTTGTGAGGAATCCCTTGCCTCCTCCATGGTGTTCCAATCCGAGAAGAATATTCCCGAGGCTGGATTTCCCACTTCCTGTTAAACCAACTAGGACGATGTTCAGTGTCTCGTTGGAAATTTTGGGAAATAATCCTGGAAGATCTTCTTCGAGTGAGAGTTGGTCCGGAAAGTACGTACTTGGAGTCGATGCAAGTATTACGCTGAAAACAACAATCGGGCAACCCAGCAACCAACAACAGCAAAAGCGCATGCCACAAGGTCGCAAGCGTCTCTCACTTCTCCTTTCCACTTTTCGCGACACAAGACTCGTCCTCTTACGTAAATCAGTCACCATTTTCGATCGATGTTGAGTTGGACCTGACCATGAGAATGCAAAGTTTTGTACCACAGCATCCAAGTGCAATGGCTCGGCCGGGAAGCTTCTTCTATTCCGGAACTCGGCTCAGACAGTGTGACACTGACATTTTACTTTTTTCTAGTCCAATTATCTTATCGAGGATAGGGCTTCACCTGGTGATACGAGATATCAGGTCGTCCGGAATGTCCGTGAAACTGAACCCGAAGTGCATCCGTGAAACATTGACTCTACCCCATCGTGTGGAGTGTGGCTTTTCTTTAAACCATGGTTCACTCCTTTTTGACCAGATTTCATCATTTCCTCTCTATAAAAAACATTAGTTTTCACAACCATGTCTGCCTATGTTTCAGAAATGTCGAGCATCGAGCAGCCATGGAGTTTTTTCAGCGTATAGGTCTGAATGCCCCTCACAACACAAACCACGTATTCAAGGACCCAAGACGTGGCTTTGAAGGTGCACCCCGACGTGGCCGTCCATTGGCCACGACCACTGACGAATGCGTTAAAGCAGTGGAACGTGTTGTGATGCGTGATCGACAAGTCTCTGCCCGCCGCGTCAGCAATTTCGGCACTGAACATAAGCAGACCTTGCTCATGCCCAAGCTCATGACCTCGTGGACTATAGTTTTTGGAACGACCAATTTGTCCGCTATAGAGAATGGATTCTCAAACGTGCCTAGCACGATTCAAGATCACTTCCTGCAGTAGTCTAAGCCTCGGATTTTATCTTCATCCTATGCATCACATTTCTTTGTCTTGCTTTAATTGAGCATCTTCTATCTGTAATTGTTCTTGTGCTTTGCATAACCTGTCTATAGTTGATATCGATCATTCAAAGAAAAAACTGTTATTTTAGACTGATTAGCTATAAAAGGAATTCAGCTAGTACTCACATCTCTATTTGACATCGTATGTTTCCTATTGTATCAGTACTACTTTCCATTATCTAGCTTGTATAAATTCTCAAGATCGTGCATTCAAATGTACCTCTATAACCTACTAGTATAATATTGGGTTAGAAAGAAAGTCTTGCAACACTTTCTAAAACCATTTATAAAATTTTCAAAGGAATGATGGGCGGGGCTTTGCATTTGTATATGCTGGAATGTTCTCGAAGCTTCTGCCCTCGGGGTATATAAGGCGGCTTCTGCCATTAGTTGGCAGCCATGGCTCCGATCGAACGAGCAACTCTTCGCCCATCGTCTACTACGAGTTCCTCCAAGGACACATTGCGAGAGCCGCCGCGGACAACATTTGCGCTGCATTCAAGGGCAACGTCGTAAACCATTCCACGGTGTCTCGATGGTTCAAACGCTTAGAATCCGGCGACACGACCTTCAGAGATCGACCACGCTCAGGACGTCCATCTACAGTCGATGACGAAGCCCTGCGGAACGCCCTCAACGCGAAGCTGAACGCCACCACTCGCGAATCGGCGACTACACTTGGAGTAACCCATATGGCCATCGGCAACCATCTGAACGACCTCGGCTATCGGAAGGTTTACTCGACATGGGTCCCTCATCGGCTCGGCGACTTTGACAAAGCAAGCCGTGTCGATGTCTGCGAATCACTGCTCCTTCGTCCGCACAGAAAGGACCTTCTGAAGGAAATCGTTTCTGCAGATGAGAGCTGGGTCTTCTACGTCAACCATACTCGCAAGAGTCAGTGGCTTCCACGAGGAGAATTGCCGCCACACCAACCGAAACCAGGGTTCCACGAGAAGAAGGTTCTTCTCTGCTGTCAGTGGGATTCAGAAGGAATGTTTTACTATGAGCTCCTGCCAACCGGTACCACCGTGACTGACGTCGTCTACGCTGCTCGACTTGAGAAGTTGGCTGGCGTCATTCAAAAAGAGCGTCCCAAACGCGACAAAGTTCTCCTTCTGCATGACAACGCTCGTCCACGTGTTGCGAAGATGACTCGCCAGACGATTTCGGAATTGGGCTGGGAAGTTTTACCTCATCCAGTGTATTCTCCGGACTTGGCCCCTTCCGACTATGATCACTTGTTCCGGGCCCTCAAGAATCACCTGCGGGACGAGGCCTTCGACGATCGAGCACAGCTCGAAAATGATGTCGGCCGTTTCTTCGCTTCGCAATCGCCAGAGTTCTGGGCAAAGGGCATCGAGCAGTTACCGGTGCGTTGGGAACATGTCATAGACAACAATGGTCATTACATTGTAGACTGAAATTGCATTTCAATAAAGTTATAAAATTTTGAAAAATTTGCGCAGAGTGTTGCATGACTTTCTTTCCAACCCAATATATGCGAAGAAAATGCGGGACTCTGAGTCCCTCCCCAGGACTAAAAGGGTTAACCCGCTGTACAATATCAGAAAACATTGGATTCGAAACCCGCAGCTCAGAGAAGAGGCTATAGAAAAAGACAACTTATAGCCTTCGTGTTCAATCAAGTGAATGCTGAATGCACGAGATAAGGAAGATAGGAATTTAAGATGCACTCCACAAGTGGTACAATAGACAGTGGTTTTGAATTATTAAGGAAAACACGTTATCTCCATCTGGAGAGCCCCGATTAACATGGGCTGATTTATAGCACCTTCTGTGCCATGAACCTGACCCTCGCTCTCGGAATGTTCATCTTAGATAAGATTGCAAGGAGGAAAACAACAACAAAAGCAGGAGACTGCTGGTTCCAATCTATGGAGCTGAGAGGTGACTCAGACCTGTGGCTGTTTCCCAAGCAGAGGATGAAACTTTGATAAAATGGAACTCACAATCATAGCCAGTGTTCACGTCCATCGACGCTATCATCAAATCATTGATTGAACATGGTGAGTAATGACAGGAAGGAAGGACGTCCCGTGTTGGACCCAACATGCACAGGAGATCAGACGTTCTTGTGGTGTTGTAGCTTTTATTTCGCTATTTTACTTGGTGTTTTGAACATCATATTTACTACTACTCAAAGTGATTACTTTCAGGACTTACTTCCATTCAATGACCTCCCTAGCTTATTTCCCAACATTGCACACAAGAGGCTGACCATCGTTCTAGTTGGAATGACAGGGAGTGGAAAATCCAGTCTCGGGAATGTCCTCCTCGGCTACGACCACCACGGTGAAGGCAAAGGGTTTCCCACAAGTGGAGGGTCGGAAAGCTGCACCCTCGACACTAAGGCGAACAATGGCAACTGGCTCGGAATTCCAGGAAGACCGATTCGAATCGTCGACACTCCAGGGCACGGAGATGCAAAGGATCGAGACCAAGAACTCAGAACAGGTATTGTGGAAGCCCTTCAAAGAGAGCGTACAGTGCAAGCTTTCATTTGGGTGAAAAATTCCCAGCAGCCCAGGTTTGATAAACAGGAAGCCGAGTATTTCAAAATTCTCACGGAGATTTTTGGTGGAGCTCTCTTCAACAACTTGGTGGTCGTCTTCAGCCGATGGGGATTCAACAAAGTGGACGACAACAGACGTGAGCAGCGCGGGGAGACCCTCGAAGACGTGAAGATGGACCTTTGGAAATCCATCACAGGTGATCATACAAGTCAACCCCAGCTACCTATGGTGGCTGTCGACGCCATGCACGACAGAAATGGTCGGAAAGAGAGGAATGCATTTCTCAATGAAGCTATGTCACTCTGGGATGCCATCGCAAGTTTCAGCGCTATGCCAGTGCAACACATCGAGATAGTTTTATCACAGGTAGAAAAGTTGAAACAGCAACAGCAAGACATTGAGAAACTGCTACAGGCTCTTGATGACAAAACTGAAAAATACAAAGCGCTCGAGAAGCAACTTGAAAAATTAAGTGCAGAAACTCAAAAAATCATGGAGAATATGGCTGGTCCCTCTTGGATCCAATCCATTCCAGTCATCGATTGGGCATGGACGAAGGTGAAAAACTTATTTCGCCTTTGAGATGCTAATTTTTTCAGACTATCTGCCAAGTTGAACCACCAATGGCGAGAGCGTGCCTCAACAAACAGAAGCTGGAACGATAGCCTCTCCCCAATGCATCCACGTTCTCTGGCTCCTGAAGGGATGTTCAAAAAGTTGAAGGGCCCCAAGAAGCATAGGGGACAATTACTCGACGTTTTTTGCATGCAACTTCGCATCATGATTCCCTTTCTACGGATTCTCGATGCTCGATACATCTTTATCGCATTCGTTTGCTACAATAGATTGTATTCTGGTAATGTTAACGTTGGTGATCGAAGGGAAATTTTTATTAAAAATGCAAAGGTGTTTTGACACGTCAATTACCTTTCGTAGGCAAAGCTCTCCTTAAACCTTCACATCCTTCTAATATCTTCCAAATTCACCTGAACATTTTAATATTTGTTCATCTACTTCTACTCGAGGACCTCTGGAGATATTCTCGAACTAAATAAAATATTTTCATTTCTCATACCTGTCTCATTGCGTCTCACCCACTCGCCTTAAAGAATACTCTTGTTTCCATTGGGGTATTTTGCTTGGATAACTCCTGCACCTTCTTTTGAAGCAATTCCCCGTCGATAGTGAAGCTTGTTCTCTGTTTTGTCGTTATGTATTCAACGGTTCTATTCTCGAGACCCATTCCCGGCCGTGACTCTGAGGCGAAATGAATGAAGTTTGGATCAACAGGGTCTAAGAGACGGTCTCTAAATTTAGATTTTGGAGCATAAGATGACTTAGCTGCTTCCCTGCGCACCATTCTTGAATTTGCATCTCAAATTGCATGATGTATAGCTTCCAGAGCTCTCGTCCGGTATATTCCATGAGGACCCAGTCAACAATTTTCGTTAGATATTCGTTGTCGGGTCATAGCTGGGGCAGTTGGCTCATTTTCGGCGAATGATAGGCAAGCAAACTCACACTTGTGAGCTGGCCCGCCAAACATTCCCCACAGATGAATCAATGTGGCTGAGAAGGTTCCGAAAACCGGCGTGAGATGGAGCCGAACTGGTCGTAGTAGAGAGCCACTTCACCGATTCTACTCAAATGAGTCCCCTGTCCATTTGACACAGTTCCATATGGTTTCTCGCGAAGACCTCAGAGGAAGACAATAAAATTCCTTGAAACTTTCTCTGATGTAACCTAGCCCTGGAATAAACCAGGAAATTCAGGCCCAGAGGTCCGTGGGAGGACCCTTCTACTTTCCACGATAAGCTACGAGACCTATTTTCGCTACTTAAGGATACTGTTACTTAAGGATACTGTTACTTAAGGACAAAAAGTTCTCATTACGTGTAAGGTGTGTCTGGTCTCAATCGAGAGGTAAGGTCCTCCAGCAATCACATGTGATTCCGCTGAAGGATGCCTAAGCTTCCGAAAGGGGTGATGCTCGGGATGATCTCAGCTCTTGGCGATATTAGTGGACCTGTGTAAGGTACTGTGATAAGGAACTACTCCTTCACCTCTCCCAGATGAAGGAGCAGTAGGAGGCCAATGGATGCATACTGTGATTTTTTAAATATATATTTTCACCATTGTGAAAAGTCGGTTTATGATTGGGGCATGTGCAGTTTTCCAACAATGAGCCAAAGTTGGCGCGATGAAGGGCCAACAGCACATGCCGACCATAAGCAGACGCAAACCAATTGTAAACCAACCATATGCCAGTGATGGCCCAACAATGGCTTCGACGAAAAGCCCTCGATGGCCTGATGAAAAAGTTTTGTCTGGGGACGTCCCTAGTCAAAAATGTTCTTTCTCACACATACTTTCTGGAAGCATATCTCTGGAAATTTCAGGAGAGATTTTTCAAGAATTTTCTAGAAGGGGAGGAAAGGTCTATATATAGCTGTAAAAACCGCAAATCGTCGTAAACGTTCATGAGTCGGGAGAAAATGCCTCGACAACGAAATTTTATCTCGCCGAAAACGAAGAGATAGACTTTTTTAAGTTTCTGGAACAACGGCCATCGACCTCCTAACACAATAGCTCTTCTGACGAAGATCCTCGTTCGGATTGTCGAGTAGAACATTGCCAAGATGAAAGAACAAGGCATGGTGAAGAACAGACGCCATAGTGACCGGCCCCGCAAGATCACCAACGCCGACGATATTACACTCGGCCGGTAGATTCGACGAGACCATGAGACGACGGTGAAAGAACTGGCGCTAAAGTTGATTCAGGACTGAGGCTGCTACGTGTTCCAATGAACAGTATAATGCTAGCTCAAAAGGATGGGATACAAGAGTACTTTACACCATGCGGCGCCAATGTTGACCCAGAAGTATTGATTCAAAGATGCGCGCGTCCAGTGGGCAATTCAACACGAGAACGCCAATTGCAGCCGAACGGTATTCACCAACGAGACCTCCTACCGATTATTCAGAAACACGATTTGTCGATGGTCAAAGAATCCAAGAGGTGAGGTCGAGCGAATCACAGAGAGAAGATTATGGCGTGGAGTGGCTTTAGCCTCATGGGCTTGGTCGCCTGTCATTCGTTCCAGAGAATAATGGATGGCCCGTACTACGTTCAAATCCGTCAAGATCATCTCCTCCGTAGCTCCAATAGGCAATTCGGTCGACACTGGCGGCTGCAGCAAGACAACGATCCCAAACAGAAGTCGAGTGACGAAGCAGTTCCTACTCGAGGAAGTACCCGAAACGATGGACCGCCCATCGAACTGTCCTGACGTCGATCCGACGGAGAACCTCTAGCTCAAACGCGTGTGGAGAAGTGGAAGCCATCATGACCCGACGAACTGGACAGATTCCTGCACGATGAATGGGACAGAATTAAGTCACTCTAAATCATTTGGTCAAGTCGATGAAAATGATGTTTGGCTTTGATTCACTCGAAGGGAGAGATGGTCAACTACTGATTGTGATCATTTGTACCCTGTCACATGCCTTATCTGTGAATAAAATAGGTTTTGATATTCATCCCATCAAATCTGAAAATGCTTGAAATACTGGGAGCAGAGACTTTTGCACCTTAGCGTATACCAGCGAGTTTGTTTGCCCTTCCGAAAAAACAAACTCGATAAGGTACCGCGGGAGGTCCGAATTTTGAAACGCCACGCAGCCTATGACCATCCCCGGACCAAACGAGGAAGCCATGCAATTTTGGTCGGACATGGGTCAGAGGCAAAGCATAAAGGACAGACAGACACACACAAACAAAAACTCTGAAACTCTGAAATATAAGTAGTATAGATATGAGTTTCTACCATACAAAACGATGAAGTGGATTTGGTGAAATCACCTTGATTTTTACTGAGACTGCTCTGTTGGGATTTTCTTGCGCAGGAATGGATACAATTATAATTGGATGTTTTACAAGATACACGATCAGGACATTTGTCAACATCTGGTATCATCGGGGAGAAGCTCTTTCCTCATCTAGAATGGATAAGAATGTCACCATGCGCAGCGATAAAGGAATGAGCAAGAGCCAGAGGTCGATTGGAGGATTGTAGATTAGATTCACAAGCAGTTAGTTTATGTAACTAAGATATTATTTTTTTGCAAACAATGTGTATTTCTAAATGTGACCGTCATGCAAATGATATCACGTTCATATAAAATGTACATTCCTATGGTTACATCACCGAAGTGGATGTGTATTTCATATGAATGAACTAGACATGATTTCACCTGATATAAAGTACATGATGTAACGCTCATACAAAATCAACATCGCACCATCTATATAAAATTTTAGCCAAGAAAAGCTTTATACCTAAAGTAAACTTAAGAAATATTGAGAATGTCCTTGAACGATTGTGCTAAAAAAGACTGGAGATAAAAAGTTCCAAAATTTACCCAATCGGGATTTACGCTACTTTCAGGTAGTCAAGAAAGTCCGTGCAACTGAAACGGAACTGCGTGCGTGAGACATTTAGTTTACACAATCGTGTAAAATGTTCATTTTTACCATGGTTATAACGCACGGCGGGCAGAGACTCGTCGATCAAGCATCGCAACACGCTCCACGACTTCAGCGCATTCATCGGTGGTCGTGCTCGATGGGCGGCCACTTCGGAGTGCATCTTCTAAAGCAGGGGTGCCCAAAATGGGGCCCGCGGGGCGCATCCAGCACACAAAGTGCCTTAGAGAACATCCACTTTGGGCACCCCTGTTCTAAAGCATGTGTTGGGTCCTTGAATTCAGTGTTTGTATTTCGGGGGCATTCAGACCTTTTCGAGTAAAGAGCTTCATGATTGCTCGATGCTCGATGCTGAAACATAGGCAGACATGGTTGTGAAAGCTAATGTTTTTTGTAAAAAGGAAATGATACTCTCATCCCAAAAAGGAGTGAACCATGGTAATAAAAAAAAACACGCTCTACAAGATGGTGCATAATTAATGTTTCACGCACGCAGTTCGGGTTCAGTTGCACGGACATTCCGGACGACCTGGTATCTCGTATCACCAGGAAAGCCCTATCCTCGATAAGATTATAGTGCTAGAAATTAAAATGTCAGTGCCACACAATTGGTGACATCCGTCTGAGCCGAGTTACAGAATCGAAGAAGCTTCTCGACCGAACCATTAGACTTTGATGCAGTGGTGCTAAACCGTGTATTATACTGATCAGGTCCTACTCAACATCGATCGAAAATGGGGAAACGTTCTCATCAGAAAACACATCATGTGTCGCAACAAGGGGATAGCACAAATCAGATAAGCGTCTACCTTAGTGACAAGAGGCTCTACATAGTGGTTGCTGTTTTTTCATGGTCCTTGCATTTGGTCTAAGGAAGTGCAATTGGGGCTTTTCACCCGAAGAAGATCTTCCCGGATTATTTTCCAACATCGCCAACAACAGATTGACCATCGTCCTAGTTGGGATGACAGGGAGTGGGAAATCCAGTCTAGGTAATGTCCTATTGGGCTTGAACCACCATGGCGGAGGCAAAGGGTTCCCCACATGTGGGGGGTCGGACAGCTGCACCCTCGAAGCCAAGCCTGTCGATGGCAATTGGCTCGGAATTCCAAGCAGACGAATCCGAATCGTCGACACTCCGGAGCATGGAGATGGAAAAGATCGCGACCAAGAACTTAGGAAGAAAATGGTGGAAGAGCTGAAGAGAGAGCGTGTTGTGCAGGCTTTCGTCTGGGTGAAGAATTCCCAGCAGCCAAGGTTCGACAAACAAGAATCAGAGTATTTTAAAATTCTGACGGAGATGTTCGGTGGCGCTCTCTTCAACAATTTGGTGGTTGTGTTCACCCGATGGGGCTTCAACGACGTCGACGAACGCCGACGTGAAGAACGTGGAGAGACCTTCGAGGACGTGAAAAAATTCTGACGGAGATGTTCGGTGGCGCTCTCTTCAACAATTTGGTGGTTGTGTTCACCCGATGGGGCTTCAACGACGTCGACGAACGCCGACGTGAAGAACGTGGAGAGACCTTCGAAGACGTGAAGATGGAGCTTTGGAAGTCCTTCGTCCGTGATCACATAAGTCAACCTCAGATACCGATGATGGCTATCGACGCTATGCACGACAGAAATTCTTCTAAAGAGAGGGAGGCATTCCTGAAGGAAGCCAGCTCCTTCTGGAAAGCCATCGCAAGTTTCAACAATATGCCAGTGGAACACATGGATGTAGTTCTATCTCATCTAGAAAAGATGAAACAGGATCAGAAAAGAATTGAAACACTGCTAAAAGACCTTGATGAAAGAGCAGAAAATTACAAAACACTTCAGGAGCAAATTCAAGAGTTAATTGCTGAAAGGGAACGAATACTGGAGAATTTGGCTGGTCCCTCATGGGTTGAATCCATTCCTGTCCTCGAATGGGCATGGGAAAAAATAAAAGACTTGCTTGGCTATTAAGATAGAGATGTTCGCAGTTAGAACAGTTACATCAGCAACAGCAAGGAATTTAAAATTGCTCAACGTTCTTAATGAAAAAACTGAAAAATCCAAAATACTCGAGGAGTGACTTCGAGAGCTAATTTGCAGAAACAGTACGTCTTCAGAACAAGCTGGTGGCTCCTTCATGGATGGAATCCATTCCAACCATCGGTTGGATCTGGAAAAATACGTAACACTTATCTGGGTATTGATTTTCATGTATGTTAGACGTCTCCCATAGAGGACGACAAATGAATATCGGGTTGAAGGTTTAATAAAGGTTATTTTTTTAGCTGCATTCATATCCTTTCGTGACTAGGGGACTTAGAAACATTTTTAAGGGCCCCCAGGAGCGGGAGAAGGTCTATTGGTAAGTCTCTGATCTATAAGCAATCAACAAAAGATTTTAATATTTGAATAGAACAGGCTCGTATGGTGCGAGGAGTAGAGGAAGGAAGATGCGTTATCATGATGCCCCTGCTGCATAAGAAGAAAATAAACGAAATTTTCGAAGCAATCACCCAGTACTAATTTGTTAAGTTCACGTATCATCAGGAAAAAGCTTTCATCTCACGAAGCACTGATGAGAATTACACAAACTTGACCTCTTGGTTGAGTGGACCATCCTAGATAAGATTGCAGCTCTACAGTTCACCAATCAAGACCTACAGAAGTGAGTGTTCGGGGACGGATGTCTTCACTATGATGAAGGAAAGATGAAGGTTAGCGTTTCGGTAGAGAATCGATACAAACGACAGCGTCGTACTCTTTTCTCAAAATCATACCCCCTTGATCCAAGCGACATCCGGCCTCATCCTCGGTCTCGCTGTCAGTTCTTCCCCGGACTTAATCCTTCGTGGTGAGCGTGGTAATCCATATCTTAAAGAAATTTCCAGACTGACGGAGAACACGGAGCTCTGGTCGCAGATACCAGCGGGTGACCCCTACTCACCGAGACTCTAAAGAGGGACACTGACCGTCGAGGGGGAACCGGCGGACACGTTCCTCAGGCTGACCGACTCCTGGATCAAGGGAGTCGTCTTCGTCAACGGGTTCAACCTGGGTCGGTATTGGAACGTGGGGCCTCAGAAGACGCTGTACGTGCCAGTGCCCCTTCATAATACTGGGGGAAATTAGGTGATCTTCATATTCGAGGCAGATTTATGGAGCCCTGGCCAAAAGTCAGCTCAAATCCCAAAAATAAGCCTTTCCATGATCTTGGCGATCGTTCCTAAAGAAGGTTATAAACATTCGTAGAGAGTCAGTGAACTCAGTTCAGCATTTCCTCATCTCCATCCTCAACAGGATGGGGAAAAGAAGGGCTGATTTCGCGGACACACCATAGAACCATTGTGGGTGGACCTTCCCATAAAATGTGTTATATACTAATATATGATAGCACATTCAGGAGGAGATTGCCTCCCAAAATATACTATGTCTCCTGCTTATTCATGTTAAAGATACTGTATGTACTTGGGCAGGGGATACATTGATAGTATTAGTTAAGGCTTCGTCCTGTTGATGGGAACGTCTCGGTAAGGAGGTAAAGAATATGGTACGAAATGAATGAAATAATGCAATATTGGCAGAATATCGGTCCAGTTCAGGGCCAATGAAGCCAATACTTTTCCGACAGTCACGCCAATATAGGTACAGATTTGATGCCAGTTTTTCACATTTGCCTTCGTCATAATCTCAACGGTGTTTCCACACAAAGTTATACAAATCATCTAGAACAGCAAAATAGGATCTACCAATCGACGCGTGATACCGCATAAACGTCACATTTCATGTGAAGATCCACAAGAAACTGTTCAATGGCGTGTCCGGGAATTCAGCCCATCGTTTTTAATCCGGTTGAGGATATGGATGAGGAAATGATGGACTGTGTTCACTGAATCTCTACCATTGTTTTTAATCTCCTTTAGGATCGATCGCCGAGTTTTTGGAAAGGGTTTTTTGGGAATTTGAGCTTGTTTTTGGCCTAGACTCCATGAATCTGTCTCGAATATGAAAAAAACTAATGATGGAGTGTCTGTGTTCATTGATTCCTATAATGAGACAACGCGAGACATATGGCAAGGTACTAAACATTCCTGCGAGGCACGATCCCAGGGAACAGGAGAAGGGCACTTTTTTGTACCGTTCGAGAAGCGAAACCTACGCCTCCACCTCGTGGCATAGAGAACAACTTTACAATTCCATAAAACTTCCTAGTCCATGTTGTGTCAGAATGCTTGTCGCCGTGTTGTCAGTGTCAAGAGTGTCAACGTTCTCTCGATATCGATTGGAAATGCTGCAATAACATTCGTAGAAGTGTCGCAACATTCCAAGGGAAAACATCGAACCGATGTTTTATCAAAGAGCATCGAGAACGCACGAGAGGGAATGGACAAGCGTCCGCGAATCAGCGCGGCCGCAGACTGAAGAGCTGTGTCTGGGACACGCCGCCGTCCTTCCCCGGCGGCAGCGGGGGTCCCAGGTCCGGCTCGTTCACCGACTCCAGCCGTCCCTCGCCGCCGGTGTACAGCTCGAAGATCACGATCTGCAAGGCATTATTTCTTTCCAACACTTCTGTCCTTTCTTTTCTCTTGAAGTAGTTGAGGTTAAACAAAACCAAAAGCTATGATTCCCTCTCTTATCTCTTTCAATTGCTTCACATTTACATGAAGTCTACTCTACATCGTAAAGACATTGCATCTTTTCTCTGCATGAGCCTTAAAGAGCCCCGCCCACCCCCAAACAACTAGGACTTTACGAAAAATCAGCCATAAAAAATCCAACAAGTCTTGTGCTTCACCTGATTTTCCCCAGTAAAAAGAATGGGGGCTGGCACGTAGAGCGTCTTCTGAGGCCCCACGTTCCAATACCGACCCAGGTTGAACCCGTTGACGAAGACGACTCCCTTGATCCAGGTGTCGGTAAGACTGAGGAACGTGTCCGCCGGTTCCCCATCGACGGTCAACGTCCCTCTGTAGAGTCTCGGCGAGTAGGGGTCACCCGCTGGCATCTGCGACCAGAGCTCCGTGTTCTCCGTCAGCCTAAAAACACCTTTTAATCTGTATATGGAAGGTTTGCTTCCCGCAAAAGAATAAATTTGGGGGAAGCGAAGACGACATGTTGAAGGAAGTTGACGCTTAAATTAAGGGAATAACACCTGGATAGGGGAGATAGGAACACTATAGTTCGTATTGATTCTCTACCGATATGGTAACTTTAATCTTTCCTTCCTCAAAATGAAGACATCGGTCCCGGAACACTCACGTCTGCAGGTCTTGCTTGGTGAACTGTAGAGCGACGATCCCGTCGAGCGTGGCCTCCACCCCGTCGAGGAAGAGCGGGCCCTCGGGCAGTCCCTTCCGCTGCTCGAATTGGTGCGGCTTCCCGAAGTTGTTGCGGGCCAGGTTCTCCACCATGAGGGCCAGGGACGAGCCCGAAGAGGGGATCGTCAATTCCTTGTCCCTGTTGGCAGGAGATTTCGCGTTTGGTCGTGATCGCGACGAGTCGTACGGCGTGTGGAAAAGGGCCTGGTGTGTGTAAATCTTTCCTCGCTGGGCCTGTCGTTCTCTCAAGTCCAATTCGCATTTCGCTTACACTTCGCAGCGATAGGAAAAAATGTTTTTCGTTCAGATAGCCACCGGCATGACGAAAGGCTCTCATCGAGTATCCTCTAAAAGAAGAGATCCCTCCTTAACTTTGCACCCAGTATCCGAAATCATCGAGATCCTAGGGCCTCTGAAGCGGCGGATTGACGACGGCACCACCGACGAGGACGTAGGCCATGTCGCGGATGTGTCCCCGGGCCTTGAGCCCGGCACCTGCATTCACGCTCCCGGCGAGCTTGTAGACGACGAAGCCGAACTGCTGACCGACGTCGGCCGAGGCGTCCAGTGTCAGCTCCTCCATGCTCGGCCAGGGACCCCCCATCTCTGGGTTCTCCAAGTTCTCCTAAGGCACCAGAATCGGCTTAGGAAGTTCACACTGGTTTCGATCGAGAGGTCGAGATTTCTGACCTGGCCGATGAGGTCGACGATATCGTCAAATTCCATGTAGTGAGTGACGCTGATGGTACCGTAGGCCCTCTTGTTCGTCTCGGGCGGCCTCTGTCCCGGCTCCAGCTGGTTCAGAGGCGGGAGGCCCCCGGTCGAGCCCTCGTATTTCTCTCGGATCACCTCCGCCGCGACCTCGTACTTCTCGGTGTAGTCGCCGGCCTCTGACAGCAGGGCGTCGTAGTCTGAAATATTCCATCGCTGGAAGGTGATATAAGACGCCGGGGCTCCGTGGTCAGCACGATATACGTCATTTTTCCCTCCTGCTCCCTCGTTTTACTGGATTTTCTACATTGAAGCCGCTCTGCAGAAAGAACGTTCCTCAGGGTCCTCCCATGCATCGACATCCGTTCATTCCGGGTTGTGAAATGTCACCCGAAACGTCACAACGGAAATTCCCCACCTCGCCTCTCACGAGACGCTTCCATTCCGCCAGCAGACGTCTGCCTTTAGTTCCACATCTGATCCACGCGTGAAGAGCAAAAGAACGTCTTCCAGTGTAAACTTTTTTGTAACCATGGTTACAGACCACGGTCACGATTCGATTCTGTTCGAGATGGCGCGGCCGGATGCGTAACTGCAGGTAACGATGGGTAACGATCGCTTACCGTAGCTCGTGACGTCGGGTGCGTAGTAAGGCCAGAAGCTGAACGCGTTGGCCCCGTTCATGAAACCGAAGTTGGTTCCCCCGTGGAACATGTAGAAGTTCACCGACGCTTTCCTTTGGAGCATCTTGGTCAGCTCCGACCTCATCCCTGGAGGAGCGAGGCGAAAATATCCCAAGGAGGAAACGAGCATTTTTTAAAGCATTAACATATGAGGAAAAGCAACATGATAATAATAATAAATTACTGGTATTTACGTTCATTTTGATACAAGGGTGTCCCAACGAATCGTAACGATTTGATTTTTGATTAACTTTTTTATTCTTCACCGATTCTGATTGCGTTTACATCCTTTTGTAGAAAATTTCAGCTGAATTTAATTTACACCTGGTTGAGCCTAAACGGATAAATATGAAAGGAATTACAATGGTTTCCGTGAAGTGCTCTTTTTTTGTCGAAAAATAAAGTACATTTCGCAACCTATACCATTTATTGCAATCATAAGAAACAACTACGATGCATAGTTAATCTCGACGTGTGTCCCATTCTTGTCAATGCATCGCTGGAGCCGATCACGGTAAGATCGATTTGATCGTCTGGAAGAAGTGCGGTTCATCATGCAAGAAGTTCATCGGTCCCGTGACGTCCGTGCGTGGTTCAACGAGAACTTCCAGGGCCGCTGGATGGGCCGTGGGTCATCAGATGTGTCATGGCCGCCACGATCACCTGACTTGACCCCGATGGACTTCTTTTGGGATGCATAAAAAGTTTGGTGCGCACGTCGCCTGTCTGTGACCGTGATGATCTCCTCTTCTCGCATCTGTCGTGCATTTGACGAAGCCACTATTGAGATGGGCTACGAATCGCTTCTTTCTTACCGTGATCGGCTCCAACGATGCATTGACAATAATGGGGCACACATCGAGATTACCTATGCATCGTAATTGTTGTTTTTATTCATGATTGTCATAAATGGATTTGAAATATACCTTATTTTTCGACAAAAAAGTACCACACGGAAACCTTTGCAATTCCTTTCATATTTATCCGTTTGAGCTCAACCAAGTGTCAGTTAAATCGTATTAAAATTCTCTACGAAGAGATCCAAACACACACAGAATCGGTGAAGAATTAAAAAAGTTATTAAAAAATCAAATCGTAACGATTCGTTGGGAAACCTTGTAGATTTTAAATACGGTGACCATAGAGCAAAGGATACGGCGTACTTTCGGGGTCTCGGACCTGGTGGTACGACTCGAGCCAGTGGTCGAACCACCCGGTCCAGAATTCGGTGGCCATGAGGGGTCGGTCGGGTTGGAGTCGCAGGAGCTCGTCGAACTGCGCATCGGAGTTGTTCCAGAAGTTGGCCGTCATCAGCACTGGAGAAAAACGAAATTAATGGGTGGGGTGATGGGGTGGCGGTGAGGTTGGGGAGGGGGGTGGGGGGTTTGGTTACCGCCGGGGATGGCTCCGAGGGTCCCGGTGGCGAGGGGGCTGTCGGAAGTGGAGGACGTCGGAGCCGAATCCGCTGGATTGCAGGATCGACATGACCGTCTCGAGGTATTCCGTGTCGCGGATGCCGTCGTCGTAGCCGAAGGCGCCGTACTCGTTTTCCACCTGGATGAGTGCGAAAGGGAAATGTATGCAAATTGGTAATTAGTAATTTGACGATAAGGTAAAGATGAAGGTAGAAAGATGATCGAAGGACCTGGACGGCGATGATAGGATTCGGTTGACCGGCGTTGTTCCAGACGAAATTCTGGACATTTTGACTGACGACTCGAAGATATTCCTTGGCTGGGGCCACGTATTCTGGATCCGAAGTTCTCACCTTCATCGACGTTCTCAGTAGATAACTGCAGAAAGGATATGCATGCAACCATTGCTAACTTGAAACAACTACGACTTATAGCGTTTTGCCATGTGCACCGAGCGATCAAAGTAAAAAGAAGCTTGGAGAAAGCGGTGCCTATATTTATAATGTTATAATTTTGTTAGTTGTATGTTGGATCTTGACCATTTTCTGCAATTGAGCCAAAACGCGTTTTGACAGTACGTTAATCAAGAGAAAGGGCTTCATCGCCCTGTGCACATTCCTGGCGACCCTCTGGAGCGACTGACCTGGGGAGGCCGCCGAAATCCCACTCGGTGCAAATGTAGGGCCCGGGACGAAGGATCACGAACAGCTCCAGCTCTTTCGCGATCTCGAGGAAAGTGTTGAGGTTCAGGAAGGGAGACATGTGCTCGTTTCCGTCGCCGAAGTCGAATACGCCCGGCCTGGGGTTGTGCAGGTTCCACGGGACGTATCTGGTCAGAGCGAGGGTAGCCGTCGAGCGAGGATGATGGGAGAGGAATCACTTTCTTCTTGGTTCTTACGTGTCGACGGTGTTGAGGCCCAAGGCCTTGAGTTTTAGGAGTCTGTCGCGCCAGTAGTCCGGGTGGACCCGGTAGTAGTGGATGGAGCCGCTGAGGATGTGGATCTTCTTGCCGTTGAGGGTGAAGAATTCTCCTTCTGCCTTCAGGGGTTCTGTGATTCCCCCTTCGGAATACCACTCGTAGAGTGAGGTCTGGCTTCTCACGCCGGCCATCTGCGGTGACAACGGAACAATTAATTCATCCATGAGATTCCAACGAGACTGAAGTGAGATTTATTGTTCGAGTGCTTTCAGAGAGACTTCGAATTCTCTTTGCCTTGTGGCGACACTACTCCTGGGGCCCGTTCCTCGCCTGTGCTAAACTTAAATCTAAATCTAAATCTAAATCTTAGGCCAAATCTTAGTCTAAAGGGTCAGGGCGAAGTATAGACTTTTTGCTTTTAGACCGCTTTTAGACTGCTTTTAGATTTAGATTTAGATTTAGATTTAAGTTTAGCACAGGCGAGGAACGGGCCCCTGTTTTTGGTATTTGACACTTGGCCTGGTAGCTTTTGTTTTGCCTACGGCTCTATGCCGACGGCTCAATGGCTCAGGCTAGACTCAGTTGTCAGCTAAATTCGAGTTCTTTAAAGGAGGAAAAAAAAATTACCCTATCCTCCACTTCGACGCGCATCACTACTCCTCCGGCGGCTAGAGGAAAAAAACCCTCAGGAATACATTTCTTCCCCCGGCGCCGAGCGAAGAGAGGCGACCGATCCGCCACCGCCTCGAGGGAAGGGGAAGAGACACATTCGCGCCAAGGCAGATACTAGTGCAAAAGCCCGTGCACGCACGTAGTGAAACAAGTCGAATCAGAGCCTTCACTGCATGCCGTTCTGTTCTTTCATTATCCGACTGTGACTCCAGAACGTCTCTCTTGCGCGTTCAGTTGATTGCACCCAGAATAGTTCAAACATCCCCAACTTTTTCGTGACACTTTGGGAGCAACACAAAATTCAAAATGATAATTATAGTGCACTAACCGAATGCTGTCGACTTACGTGAAGTACTATCGGATGCCTGCAACGGGACTGGCAACGCGACTAAATTATGACACATGATCATTACCAGCAGTTGCCACAGCAACAACGTCCGTAGCCAACAATGCCTCGCACTCTCATTGTTGGTTGTGAGCACACAGCCCGAGAAGGCAACCAGTACGATGCCATTCTTACCGCGGGAATTAGGCCTAAAACGTCAACGTGGGAAGTGACCCGATGAATATCGTCTCCATGTCGTAAGCTTTCGATTTGACAACCATAGTATTCAAATGAGACACATGGAAGTATTGATAATTCGGAATTGCAGGTATCAGATGGAGAAGGGGGGACGGTTCCCGTAGATCTCAATTCCTCCTACATAAGTATTTCCAGCGAGTAATTAAGTGAAACCCGTATTATATTTTCGATGGCTCGTGTAGAATAGTAGATGATTTTGAGTTCTGTCGGGATGCGGATCGACTCGATGGGACCGATCTGGCCCGTGCATCGGGCGCGCAGCGAGGTCGGCAATCGAGTCGGGTGCAAACGAATGCTTCATCGGGATGCATCGAGTTCTGAAGCTTGGAGACCAGAGCGGGCTTCAGACGGTCGCGATCGGCGATCGGGTTTCGGGTCCAGGGCTGGCCGCAAGGCGTTCGGTGCGATGCCAGATCGCAGAAATTTGACCACGTGAGACTTTTTTTTGGAGTTTTGATCCACCTCCTGGTTATGAGTTTTCGTTTGATATCTCACGATATCGATGGACGTCCGTTCATCCATCTAGGAGGAGTTTCCCGGACCGACCCGTTGACAGATTGGACTTCTACGTAGATGGAAAATTCTACCCCGAGGGGATACGATCGACATCGACCGTCAGATTCGCTATCAGAGGAACTCCGGCTCATGGTTTGCATCTGCCGCCTTGAATTATCCTTCCCCGTTGCTAAGTGGGCCAGATTCCACGTGAAGCAGGTAAAAGAATGCGTCGGAGAATCCCTAAAGAGTTTGTCATTTCAGCTTCCCGTTGCTTTTTTTGCCCAGTTCACTCGACCCAAGTAGGGCAAACACCCCAGTTTTTGACCACGCTGATATGACTCCCGTAGTTTGTGGACACCCTGTGCGCACACTGGGAAACACTAGCAATAGGTCCTCGTACGGGAAGATGTCGATAGAATGCATGTAAACGATTAACTAATTATGCTGGATTTAAGCCTCACTGGCCAACAACTGGAGACCGGCCGGAAACCGGGGTGCTTACCCTAAACGATTTTCCATGGAATTTTAATGATTGGTGACTTTCCAGGTTAGGTTTGTCATTTCGAAAGCAATGAGTGCAGTTTTCTCGGGGTTTTCCAGGATTTTATTATTTCTATGCCCTCGTTCATGGGTCTCATGGCCCCGGAAAATCTCCCGGGAATATGTCAAATTCTGATCTGCCGAAATTCCCTGAAGGAAGAGTCGGAATAATAATTGCCCATAACGTTCCCCTTCCTTTAGGAACGCATGAGAATCTTTTAAGATCTGGAAAAAAACTTCCCAAGTTAGCATGACGACGTTACGTAAATGCTCGGAAAGATTTTTACGAGTTCAAATTAAACCGTGATATAATCTAATACGAACCTAAAAAAAAAAATCCTAGAGGAATTTCGTAAACATTTTCAGCACTTTTTTTCCTATGCAAAGTGGTATCCTCTCTTACACCTCAAGTTTCAAGTAGCAGGCATATGGGGGCCATGAAAATCCA
This sequence comes from Darwinula stevensoni, assembly GCA_905338385.1. Taxonomy (NCBI): domain Eukaryota; kingdom Metazoa; phylum Arthropoda; class Ostracoda; order Podocopida; family Darwinulidae; genus Darwinula; species Darwinula stevensoni. The sequence continues at coordinate 47,774 of CAJPEV010001037.1, forward strand.
AAGGGAATTTTCTCCTCGAGAAAGGGTCATTGGAATTCATGGGGATTTTTTGGTCACGACAAAGTCTTCGAAAAACCTGAATCTCTTCAGAAATATTTATAAGAATATTTTTCGAGAATTTATTGCGTAGCAAGAAACATCTAAATCTAAGGTGACCAGACGTCCGACGATATAGGCGGGACCGTCCCACTTTCAGAGCACGTGTCCCGATGTCTCCCCGCTGAAGTAAGCCGGTCGCCAAACGTCCCGCTTTTGGGAAACTTCAAAGAGATTGTGACGCGACGGTCAAATTTCTTCCCAAGAAGGTTTCAGAACTTCTCCTAAGCGATATCGCATCGAGGTAAACCTAACGAATATTATTATCATGAATAGCATACCTTGTGTATTTTTTTATATCCAAAGCAACTGCTTATATATAAATTGGCAATGCGAATTCCGAACACCGAACGGCTAAGGAGCCTATAAACACGCTAGCCAGCATGCTATCAGGCACCTGCACATGCGCACTGCAGAATGGTGAGGCCGGCCCGCCTGCTATCGTTCCATTTTTATGTTGCGCGAACGGCGTGATACCCTCACGGTCGTCTACGAGGGAAGCCTCCGGGCCTCCCGTCCGCGATCCTGGACGGGAGTCAACTTTCAGAGACCGGACTTTTCCTCGTTTTGCGTCGATCGAGAACGAATCCAGTGGTCCACAGAGGTTTCTTTCGGACGTTTCATATCTTAATAGAGATTTTCAAATTGCATGGAATTTAGACTCCTGAGAATTTTTGAGGAGGCCAGGCCTCCCTCTTGCAAAAAATGTGCGCCAAAATCCCTGCTCATTATGGAATCTCTCCTTCTCCCTCTCCCTCTCCCTCTCCTTCTCCCTTTCCCTCTCTCCCTCTCCCTCTCCCTTTCCCTTTCCCTCTCTCCCTCTCCTTTTCCCTCTCTCCCTCTCCTTTTCCCTCTCTCCCTCTCCCTTTCCCTCTCTCCCTCTCCCTCTCCTTTTCCCTCTCTCCCTTTCCCTCTCTCCCTCTCCCTCTCCTTTTCCCTCTCCCTCTCTCCCTCTCCTTTTCCCTCTCTCCCTCTCCCTCTCCCTCTCCCTCTCCCCCAAGGGTGGGGGATGCAGAAAAAGATATTGAGCAAGCGACCTGAGAACGAGGCTAGAAAGTAGGAAAAGATGGGAGGGAAAAGTGAAAGTCACGCCACTCGCACGTGGCTACTCGCTGCAGTAAAGTGAAGACGTCACAGAAGCGTCCCGCACACGTGACGCTACTGAAATTTCCCCTGGAAACGGGACCACGACTCCGTTGAAAGTCATGAATAACGTATCGAGACTGGTTTATACGAATTTCCAATTGCATGTCTGCGCTGTGAATTCTGATTTCAAACATCAAATATGCTTGCATCATTTATTGTTTAATTTGCTTCCACCATTTCATGAAAAATTTTCGTTTCAATTTCTATGTTCACGTGTTCGACGCCAATTCGCGTTTCCCTTTTCTGATGATTTGAAGGAGCCTTTTTCCATTCGGGGAAATTTTAAAAACCGAAACTCCCAACTTCCAACTTTAAAGCCGGTCGCATTACACTGGATGCGCAATTAAATAACAGTTCTAGTTCATGTTTTGACAATAATAAATACAATTGTGAGTCCAACAAATACATGCATATTCTTTTCTAAGAGGCAGGGGTTATTCATTGGGCATCCCACTTTCGCGACACAAAAACCCAGTTACCTTATCCATACCCCACATCCTCAACGTAATGATACGGATCTACATTGTGAAACGGTGCAAAGTCGATCCGCCGGCACTGCATGCATAAGCCAACCGGACGGCACCGAATAGCCTTTGCACCTCGACAGAAAAAGTCGCTTAGGGGCACGAGCAGACTTGGAAAAGCGCTTGCACTGCGAACATTCCACCGAGCGGAACGCGAGACTGCGTCTGGAGTAGGAAGGGAGGATGTCTCGTGTCTCGTGTTCGGAGGGAGGGAAGATGTTTCATGTTTGTCCCTGCCGTGGATGACAAGGATGACACGCTAAGGCGCGGAATCGTTTCCAGGCGAATCACACCCATTTGTTGCGACACATAATTGGAGAGACCATCTCGTTCGTTATCGACGGCATCCTTTCGTCGGCTGTCCGATCCGATTCCAGATCGTGACAACTCTCTTCGGCAGAATCTCTTGAAGCAAACAAAAGCGTAAAAGTAACGGGGAAAGACCGGTCTCATGGCAGGTCGCTCGGCCTCGTGACGCCGAGGGACGGGCTCGTGCGAATTTCCGCCTTTTTTTCCCTTTCCTTTAGCACGTTTGCCTTTCCTCCCCCGAGCGCGTGCGTCGCACTCGCTCGATGGTGGGAGTCGGGCAAGCCGTCCGCGCCGGAATCTCCTTCGAATTTTCATCAACTCCAAACGTCTCCTGTCGTCCAGTGGGAAGGAAGTAATTTACTCGGAAGGATTGCAGAACTGCGAATTTCCCTCGGAAAATTTCCACGCGTGGACCCGATCCCTTTCGCCTCTCGTGCGTTCGAGTTGACCGAACGTGGAGGCCCTCGATTTCTCGTCCGAATCGTCAAAACTCGCGAAAAAAAATTTTTCGCTCGGCCTTCGCGATCCTCGCTCTTGGAGCTCCGAAGAGCAACCGGAAACGGGACTCTCTGGTCAGGGTTTACCTGCCCCACGGTCGATTCGCCTCGAGAAGGGCAAGAATATGTGGAAAACGATCAGCATTAGCGGCTCGGCCGCTACGCACCAGTCGAAAGAAGCTTATTTCACGCGAGAAATCCTAAAAGAAGTTTCCGTTACGTAACGCGACGGTGGGAACTCACGCAGCCGGCGAGGGCCAGGAGGACGCGGAATCCGGAACCCATGTCGATCGGTGTCCGTCCGCCGCCACGAGTGGAGGAGCCGTCCCCTCCCCGCTCCTCTTTCGTCTCCTCTCGTGACGTCAGCCGGCGAGACGACTGCGATGGCTTTTTTTTTTAAGGCTTTGTCCAGTCGGGTGAGGACTGCTCGGCCGAAGCGAGTGCGAGATTCGAGAGAACACGACCCGGCGGTTGATAAGAGGATCTTGGATAAGATACAATAGAAGGGGGAAAATCGCTCTAGCAGCGAGAGACTGCATGAGACAGTTTCAGCAGATGTTTCAGCACCTGTGTCTTCTCGAAGACAAAAGAGAACTGATGGAAGTGATTAAAACTCTCAATGACGTAACCATAGGATCACGCCCATCGAGCACATCATCGACCGAACATGCGAACTCCTTTTGATTGGCACTCAGTTGAAGTATGACTTCTGGAACGAACTCGTTTCGAAATAAACCTCCGAGGATTATTCCCTCTGAACCACCCCATGGGATGGTTCAGAAGAAGCTTAGTTCCTCTCTTTTTTTGTATGTTGCAAACATCTAGTTGACGCAATATCCTTCTTAATTTGACGTCACAAAAAATGCCTTGACCCCAAGGACTTTTACCTGAATGTGTGGGTACTGAAGGGGGGTTTCAGACGGTACCACCGACTGTGAATCGTCTAAGTCGCGAGAATGACGTTTATTTGCGAGGAAACAAGCACTTATCCGTTAATCAGTGGTCGTGGTGGAATGGACGATCCGAGATAAGATAGTAGGGAGTGAATATGCACAAGTAGCATGTGACAGCTGGTTTTGGTCGCGTGAGCTGAGTCTCGGACCGGTGGCTGCATCACGAACACACGAGGAAGTTTTTATACAGTGACCCCTCACTATTCCAGCCTGAGTTCATGTTCATCGAGCTCATCATCATCAAATGAACATGGTGACTTATTCTAGGGAGAAATCCCTTTTAGTGTCGGAACAAGTGTACAGGAAAAATCAGACACGCAACAGCTGTTGTTGCTCGCCTATTGCAATTCTGACAGTTACTCTGGCCATAATAGTAGCCTTCAGTCAAAGTAAGCACTCCTGGGACTTACTTCCATTCAAAGAAGGCTTCCCATACATTTCGAACAAAAAACTGACCATTATCCTTGTTGGAAAAACAGGGAGTGGGAAATCCAGTCTCGGTAATGTCCTCCTCGGCTTGGAACACCATGGCGGGAGCAAAGGGTTCCACACAAATGCAAGGGCGAACAACTGCACCCTCGACGCCAAGAATATCGAAGGGAACTGGCTTGGAATTCTAGGCAGACCGATTCGAATCGTCGACACCCAAGGGCCTGGGGACGCAAAGGATGGAGGCCAAGAACTCAGAAAAAGAATGGTGGAAGCCCTTCGAGGAGACTACACAGTGAAGGCCATTGTTTGGGTGAAAAATTCTCAGGAGCCACGGTTTGACGAACATGAAGCTGAGTATTTTAAAATCCTCACTCGGGTGTTCGGTGACCCTCTCTTCAGCAATTTGGTGGTCGTGTTCGGTCGATGGGGCTTCAACGAAGTCGATGAACGCCGACGTGAACCGCGTGGAGAGACCCTCGAAGACGTGAAGATGGAGTTTTGGAACTCCTTCAATGGCGATTATGCAAATGAACCTGAGATACCAATGGTGACCATCGATGCCTTGCACAACAGAAATTGCTCAAAAGAGAGAAAAGCATTTCTAGGAGAAGTCAGTTCACTTTGGAAAGCCATCTCAAGCTTCAGCACTGTGTCGTTAGAACACATCGAAGTAGATCTATCGCAGATAGAAAAGTTGAAGCAGCAACAGCAAGAAATTGAAGAACTGCATAACCTTTTCAGTGCGTAGTCTTAAATCACGCCTTCCCTCAATATACTTTGCAATTGCTTTCAGGCTTGTGCTTTTATTCAATTCATCCAATTTCCTGTTAGGTTCAGTACGGCCGTGGGCCGCACTGAACACTGAACTGAGCCACACCCGCACTGAGAGAGTTAAAGCTTGTGACGACAAAACAGAAAAATACAATTCACTTGAGAAGCGACTTCAAGAACATGGAGAAAAGAAAAAGGCTCGTTTTTCTATTGAGGAGCTGGCGTTTCCCGAACTCTCTCTAATGGAATGCAGCGAATTTGGAGTGAATGCTGCAGGTGGAATAATGGTGTCTCCCAAATGCGTATATGTGATTCCGTGTCTGCACGGACGTCGAAACAGGTAAACATTTGAAACACCCCAATTAGTGAATGGGGAGGGGGAATTCATTCAATTCGTTTCCATCAGCCATCCCCCACAAGTACTATGTATTAACGTGAAAAACAATTTTCAACCCCCCCCCCCCCCCCCCCCTCTGCCTCTCTACGGGACTCACTAACGTAAGGCCTAGGCCAAGCCAACAAACTGCCTTCAGGTCACGCCAAAGCCTACCTTGTTCATTTCAAAAGAAACTCAATTCTCGACTTTCGGCGCCAATTAGGCCTATAAGAGTAAATCGTGGTCTATGAGACACCTAGTTAGGGACGTGTAACATTAGGCTAATCGCAGGCCTACTCATTCTATCACGAACCATTTCGGAGCGGACGTGTAACGTAAGACAGATTGGAAGCCTGTTTCTCGTTTCATGAACCATTTCAATGGGACGTGGAACGTTAGGCCTAACCGGAGTTCCTCGAACCATCTCGAATAGGTCTGATGAGAGAATGCCTTCAAGAAGCATGCAATGCTTGGTACGCGCCATCCTGCTAATTCAGGGATGTCCGGATAAGATATCTTCATATCCCACCACATCGATCAATAACTGCTGACAACCGCTTCATTTTCAACTCATTTCATGAACTCGGCACAAAAAGTCTCATACATTAAGAAACAGAAGATCCAGATGCCAATACAAAGGTTGAAACAGTCAAGTAAGTCTGGATTCTAAGTTCATAATAACCATGCCGAGCTAGCATTTGGTCGCAGCCAAAAAAGATTAAGAACCACTGCCATAGGAACTATGGGAAATGGCATATGTAGTAATGTGAAAACAATTTTCAAAGGCTTTCTCTTTCGTCAACAGCAAACTCACCTTCCCCCACCTTCCCCCACCTTCCCCCACCTTCCCCCACCTTCCCCCACCTTCCTCCCCCCCTTCTCTACGGAACTCACTAACGTTAAACCTAGGCATAACGACGGACTGTCGTCGGGTCAGGCCTACACCTACCCTTTTTCTTTTAAGAGAAACGCAATTCTCGACTTACTGGACCAATTAAGCCTATAAGAATTATAAGAATTAATCCTTGGTCTTCGAGATCTCGCCGAGGACGTGTAAAGTTAGGCCAAACATAGGCCTGCTCTCTCTCTCTCTCTCTCTCATGGCCCTTTTGAGAGAGCATGTGTAACGTTAGACCGATTAAAGGCCTATTTTGAGTTTCATGAAATATTTCAGTGGGGATGAGGTATGCAAGGCCAATCTAGAGTTCCTCGTGCCGTCTCGACGAGTTCTGAGAAGAAAATGCCTCTAAGAAGAATGGAATACGATGTGGGCCCATTCAGTTAATTTACGGATGTCCGAATGTGTTTTGTGGGATGTCTGCACATCCCACAAAATCGATCGACCACTGCTAGCCACCATTTAAATCTCAGCTCACCTTAAGAACTCGACACGAAATATATCAAATACATTGAAAAAACAGACGATCCACACATCGATACTAAATCATACCAATGCCGAAGAAGCCATGACCAAGGCACGACATCCTGCAACACTGGAGGACGGAACCTGAACCATCGCGCTAAGCCTAAACTAACTACATATAATTTCATATTTTTTTAAATGGGGAAATGGTCCACTGGAAACAACAGAAAAGGACACTTCTTGTCACCGATCTTTCGTTTGGGAGGTCTCCTTCCCCCGAAAAACCCCCCAAGAATGGCTACCAAAAGGGGTGAGGGGGGGAGGAGGGGGGAGGGGGGGGGGGGGGGGAAATACTAGAATGAAATTCACTTCTACGAAAAGTGATATTCAGTTTTCACAACAACTTCGTTGAGATGGAGCTTCAAATTTGATTCTGTGTTGAGAGAGAGTATGACTATTTTGTTCCTGTTGATCCTCTCAGAGAGGAAAACGGTTGAATTTTGTCGCAGGATGGAGTTGAAGAAAGGTAATTGACTTTATCAAAGCCTACTAATTCTGAAGGATATTTTTAAAGGGGATAGCTCAAGGGAAGATCAGGTTCTCTTTTTGCAAACTTCAAGTTGGCATTTTACCCTACTTAATTTGACATCACAAAAAATGCCTTAACTCCAAAGACTTTTACACTTCAGAATGTGTGAGTGCTGAAGCGACGTGTTTCAGATGGAACAACGGACCCTACATCGCCGAAGCCGGTACCACGAAGTTTGTTTGACGGAAGAGAAAACAAAAAAAAAATGAAAATAAAAAGCGATAAAGCGAATGATAAGATTGCATGGAGCGAAATGCACGCACGGCACGAGACTGCTGTTATCTGTCGCGTTGGCTGCATCACGAACTCACGAGAAAACTCTTATACGACGGTGCGTTGAATTCTCACTATCCAAGCCAAGGCTTAAGTTCATCGAAGTTATCATCATCGATCGAACATGGTGACTCATTACTGGGAGGAAGGACGTCTCGTGTTGGACAAAAGGTACACGGGAAGTGAGATGTTCTTGTGGCGTTTCAGCTTATTCATAGCTATCTTGCCTATTGCTTTGACCGTCATAATTACTTCCATTCAAAGTACTTACCTAAGGGACTTACTTCCACTCGACGAAGACCGCCCAAGCATATTCCCCAACGTGGCCAAAAAGAACCCGACCATCGTCCTCGTTGGAACGACGGGGAACGAGAAATCCAGTCTCGGGAAAGTCCTCCTCGGCCTGGAACACCACGGAGAAGGCAAAGGGTCCCCCACTTGCGGAGGGTCGGAAAGCTGCACCCTCGAAGCCCAAGCGACCGATGGGAACTGGCACGGGACTCCAGGTCGACTCATTCGAATCCTTGTCACTCCAGGACACGGAGACGCGAAGGATCGCGATCGAGAACTCAGAACGAGAGTGGCGGAAGCCCTGAAGGAAGAGGGCGCAGTCCAGGCTTCCGTTCGGATCAAGAATTCCCAACAGACCGGATTCGACAAACCGGAAGCCGAGCACTTCCATATTCTAATGTTTGGTGGCGCTCTCTTCGACGACATAGCGGTCGCGTTCAGCCGATCGGGCTTCGACGACGTGGACGACCGCCGACGTGAGGAGCGCCGAGAGACCCTCGAAGATTCGAAGTTGAAACTATGGAAATCCCCTTCTGACGATAGCGAAAACCAAACCGAAATATCCATGGTTGCTGTCGACGCCATGTACGAAAGAAATCGCCGGAAAGAAAGGATCGCCTTTCTGAAGGAAGCCATTTCGCTCTGGAAAGTCATAGCAAGTTTTAGCGCCGTGCCGATTCAACACGCTCGGGCGGTTTCATCTGATGTGGGAAAGTTGAAACAGCAAGAGGAAGAAATTGAAAAACAGCTAAAAGGCGCAGACGACAAAACAGAGAAGCACAGAGCACTCGAAAAGCGACTTCGAGAGTTATTTCCAGAACAGGAGGAAAAGAAAAGAAAGATGTCGGGACCTTTTTAATCCAAATCCATCCATCCTCAGCAGCGTCATGAAAGGACTAAAAAATGTTGTTTCGCCGGCGAGATATTCCTTTACCTGTCCTCAATTGAATGCATACGTGGACGTTGAAAGAACTGCTTGTGGAATGATAACTTATTTCAGATGCCTTGGAGACTAGAGTGACAAAAGTATTTGAAATCCCCCCCCCCCCGCTCCCCCTGACACAAAGAGCTTGTGAGAATCAACTCGTCGTTCTGGCATGGGAGTACCACATCCAGTTGCTCTTTCTATGGATGTGCCAACATGTTAGCACTCTGTCAAAGTGTGTACTTATGGGACCAACTTCAAAGTTCGAAGGAAACCTCCCACGATCATTCACTGCGATGGGTATTTTTTTTAAGGCTTTGTCCAGTAGGGTGAGGACTGCTCGACCGAAGCGAGTGCGAGATTCGAGAGAACACGACCCGGCGGTTGATAAGAGGATGTTGGATAAGATACAATAGAAGGGGGGAAATCGCTCTAGCAGCGAGAGACTGCATGAGACAGTTTCAGCAGATGTTTCAGCACCTGTGTCTTCTCGAAGTCAAAAGAGAACTCATGGAAGCGATTAAAACTCTCAATGACGTAGCCAAAGGATCACGCCCATCGGGCACATCATCGACCGAACAGGCGAACTCCTTTAGAATAGCACTCAGTTGAAGTATGACTTCTGGAACGAACTCGTTTCGAAATAAACCTCCGAGGATTATTCCCTCTGAACCACCCCATGGGGTGGTTCAGAAGAAGCTTAGTTCCTCTCTTTTTTGCATAAGTGGACGTTCAACGAACTGCTTGTGGAATGATAACTTATTTCAGATGCCTTGGAGACTAGAGTGACAAAAGTATTTCAAATCCCCCCCCCCCCCTCCCCCTCCCCCTGACACAAAGAGATTGTGAGAATCCACTCGTCGTTCTGGCATGGGAGTACCACATCCAGATGCTCTTTCTATGGATGTGCCAACATACTAGCACTCTGTCAAAGTGTGTACTTATGGGACCAACTTCAAAGTTCGAATGAAACCTCCCACGATCATTCCCAAACAATTCCGACAAGAGGGCGAACATCGTCCTATTTGGCATAACAAGAAGCGAGAAATCCAGTCTCGGGAATGGAATTGGAACACCACGGAGGAGGCATGGGGTTCCTCCCGAGGAGAGGGGAGGGCGGCGACAAGGATGTCGATGGGGACTGGCTCGGGATCCCAAACGGATCCGTTCGCGTCGTCGACGTCCTCGGGCGTGAAGGCGCGAAGGATCGAGACGGGGAACGGAGAACAAGGATGGTGCATGCTCTTAGAAAAGAAGGAGTGCAGGCTTTGGTTTGGGTCAAGAATTCCCAGCGATCGAGGCTTGACGATCAAGAAGTTGAGTATTTGAAGGTTCCCGCCGAGATGTTCGGTGGCGCCATCTTTCATGACTCGGTGGTCGTTTTCGGCCGGTGGGGATCGAAGGACGCGGACGAACGCCGACGCACTCGAAAATAGGGAACAGGCATACTGTAACCTTTCATTTGAAAAGCGTTATGGTCACGGGAACCTTTTCCTGAAACGGTACACCGCAGTCATCGCTGAGGCATTTCAAGTGAAGCGGTCCAAATTTGGATACGCGATCCACCAGAATTTTTCTTCGAAAGAGTACCACGACCCATGAGAGCAATGAGAAAACATTAAATACGAAATTCCGACGCCGTGGTTTGAACGGTCTCCGGGACTCGCTCATTTCAATGGGTTATTTTTCGCTGTTGTTCCTGGGGTCATTTGTTCATGAAGTCTGCATGTTTTAATTCATGCATCACGTGCCACGTGCAGGGTGACCATAGAATCGAATGCATTCAACCACACTTTTTTCTTCAACAGCCTCTTCTATTAGGCTGTTGTGTGTTTTGTTATGATCATGCTTCGAAGAAATTCACAAAAAAATAAGCCTTTGAAAAACCTGAGAGTTCTTTCCTAAAATATTTCAGGAATTTTATTTTCATCCAAAGCCTCTTCAGCGCCGTGATTCTCCCATAGAAAACGATGGTCCACCATTTATTGGTCCACCAAATGCACATTTTCCTTGCGTCCTCTGCTCAGACAGCATGCGCTACCGCATGGTTACACGGTAAACTCATACGAACACGATGATCGTGTGATAAATTGAGTCACACCTCAATAACGCGAACCTGAAGGGAACGTTGTCCATATCTGATCCATCAAGGGTCATAACGAGATATAGCAGCTGGGCAGAGCCCAATCCCGTGGAGCAAGTCTATTGGGAGGTATGAATTTCGTGCGGAGTTCTATCTGGCAGGACCGCACAGGGGTTTCCAGAGGCCCAGGGCAAAACTAAACTGGAGGACGCCCCAACCAACCTTTTTTCCCCCGGAAATATAAAGGTAAGAAGAGCAGAGAAGCTCCGACAGATGACTATCCAGATGGCTCTAGGTTGCACGAGATATACACCCCTATATACCTCATATATGTTGAATAGAAAGGCACGATAGCCCGTTCTAAGCCAAGGGCCTCAGTGCAACACGATTGTTCACCATGAATCTTTTCATTCTTTCGGTTTATGATTACGTTTCGTCTGTAACAAATGCACTTTGGAGCAAGCCTGATTGGTCTTAATAGGGCAACCGATGAACATGCATAACATCATCAGTCACCCTAGCTCCATAAGAACACCAAGAACCGGTTGTAAAACCAACTATGTAGAAATATTATTCCAGATGTGTCAGGTGGCTTATGAAAAATGCGTAGAGATATTGGGTGACATGCACCAATTCCTTTAACTTTAAACTACTTTTCATTATGAGCGTCAATGGGAATAAGTTTTTCTATGTTAAACTTATTCCCATAGGGGAACATTGTTAGTTTAACTTAAACAGATCCGGTGCATGTCACCCATTTTACTTTTTTTTTGCAATTTCCAGATAAAGCTGAGGTGTACCAATCTGAAATATGAACAATTTCGATGTGCCTTAGTCGAACAACTGCTGTGGGTGTACTTTGTAGACTTCTGCCACATCTGGAAGTTGAGCAATAAGTGTGAGAATCTCAAAGCATTTTTTAATGACAGTAGTTATGGGTATCTGGATTCCCCCCCCCCCCCCCCATCCACTACACTAAAATAAGAATGATTAAATGGAGAAAAGAAAAAACAGGGTAAGGAAGAAATAGAATGCATGACTACCTGCCAGCCCCACCTCCCCCCCAACCCACCCGAGCTAAGGGTTGGGTACCCCAGAGATTAATTTGATTTCTTTTCTTAACTCTGAGAGCGAAGTAAGAAGTTAAGAAACTTTAGTGCAGAAGTAAGGAACCCTTAAAGTAAGGAGAACTTCCCCCTCCCCTTAAAGTAAGGAGAACTTAACACACAAGAGGTTCAAGAATTGCAGGATTGAGTACCAGCCAATGGTCTGATGCATGAGAACAACTGTGTTTATAAATTGTGGAAATTCTAGAGAAGACACTCGCAAGCTCACTTCCTCTTCATCTCTGGACATGAATCGAGGTGAAAATAAAGTAAAACAAGAAAAATATGCAAGTTTTGGTGGTTTTCAATACCAATCTTGAAAAAAAAACTTTCAACTATTCCTAGAAAAACCAAAAATGAATTAAAGGTGAATCCATATGAAGATGAACTTTATTGATCAGATCACATGACTGCTTGCTTAAGTGACAGTCACATTGATGGAGACAGTCTAAAAATGAGCAGACATTGAAGAGATTTAGCCCATGCAATAGTCCATGGGGCTATTAGTCTCTGTAGCCATTCAATGCCCCTTTGGATTTTGGGATTAAACTCATCACAACCTTTTAAATTAGCAGCAGTGCCTCACGTTCCTACATTTGGATGACATTTCTCTATTCCTGATAGTGAGAATGGTATTCTAAAATTCCACACTGCCACTTTCACCAAAAACAAGTGGTACAAGACAAGAGCCACAAGTATATCGAAATATGGACCATGGCGGTCCGAAGATGTCCCAAAATCCTCATTTTACGGTCTGTGACACTTTCCACTGACAACTGAAAAAGTACACAATTCCAGAGTCTAATATGGCAAAAACAAAAAATGAATCAAGCTGAAGGCAGGAACTCTTGTAATACCAGTCTCATCAGCATGACCTCCAAGTGCCAGGAAAAAAAGGAAAAAGGAGGATGAATTGGAAGGGATTAATTGGAAGGTATAGGTAGGTTCACTTTTCTTCACACCACTCATTTTGCTTGCGAACTTCTTCTTCTTCCGCTGGCGTGAAGTCATTTCGGATGTTGAAGGTCTTGCGGATCTCTTCAGGGGTCTTCCCCTTGATCATGTTGGCCACAGTCTTGCAGGTGACATCCAGCAGGCCCTTAATGTCCAGGTAGTTAGCAGCCTACAAGTACAAAGACACATCACAGTGAACCAAGTCATAGTTATAAAAAAATGCAGCAATAAAGCTACATGGTTCTGTTTATTCCAGAAACCAATGGATAAAATCATGCTAAAACTGCACTTGCAGCATCCTTTATTTGCCTTTGAATTAAGGAAAAGAGGCAAGCTCAGCATCATTGATCTATATTTGATCTGATCATTTCATGCACACTCAAATACATTCATACAAACATATTAAAATATGTTCATTTTAGGGATTTTGAATGTGAAAAAACTTCAACCTGCATCTCAGAACTTGTGAACTACAAAGAGAGGATGTGACTATAGCAATATGATGCCCTGCAACAACTTCTCCATCACCTCTCAATTGGCATTGAAGAGTAAATAACATGCACATTGCAATTAACTTTTTTTTTTGCATTTCTCACAAATAAACTTTTTTCTTACTGATATTTTTTTACCATATGGCTGGCATTTTCTTTACTTTTAATGTGGCCCACCACTCTCTTTGGGAACTTTGGACAAAAACTGCTGCAGACAGACACTGATTCTGACCAAGTGGTTTTAACTCCTGAGGGATAACATACCACTCATAATTAAGTGAATGGAAATACCTTTTCATCAGTATTTAACTAAGATTGAGAAGGCTTTTTGCATTTGCCATGGAGTTACACTTACATGATTCACCAGGAAATCATCATATCACAGATACACAGCAGAGAGATGTCAAAACTGGTGCTGAGGTATTAAAATTTATGTTGGACCATACATGGAACACTAGTGCCATATTTGAACTCACCATATTCAAAGTTGTGATAATTAAAAAATTATTCTCAAATATGCTCAACCAGATATTGACAGCTGCTTAGAGAGTAATTTAATTCAACAGTTGTAATATTCCAATTTTATTTGTGTTCTCCATTCAATGAAAAAATGCATTATGTGTGGAATCCAGGGCAAAAAATGCCAGTAGCAGGCATGATCAAAAAACTGTGATTATCTATGTCAGATTTCCAAAGTTTTGGCAAATAGTGCACATGCTTATCCTTACCCTCCTGAGCATACATCAAGGACCTCTGGAAAAAGTTGAACTCAAAATTGCTCCCATTGAGCAATATAATGAAGGTTATAGGTGCATGCAATCTGCCACCCATGATGAGGCAGAGAGCCCTGTTTGGCAGCAGTCTAAAGATGGTGCTGTGATTCAGTGAGTGAGCACAATTTGATTAACATCAAATAAGTTTCAAATAATGTCCATCAACATAAGTTTTTTTAAATATCAACAAACATAGGGAAATGCATAGCATGAATCAGCAAGTAACAATCTCTATCAAAATGCTGAGCCATAAGTACTTCAGATCATCAAATATATGACAGATAAGGAAAATATGGCAAGCTTTCTCATGGGCAAAAGCCACCAAAATAAAAAGAGAAGAAAAGCAGAATCCCATAATAAGCATTCTTTTAAAAAAAATTACACAGTTCCTATTTGGCAGGTTGTACTTGACACTAATGCACACGAATGTTCCTGATTCAATTTCAGAGGTCCATGCCAACTGGATGGGCTCCAAAGCACACATTTTCATGTGCTATGTACCCAATTATAATTCCAAAGTGAAAATGGTTCTGTATTGTGCACAGTTAGGTTGAAATGAATTCAATTCAACTCAGAGCTTTTTGGGTATGAGGTTCACACTAATTTTTCTGAACTTCTATAACTACATTTAATTTACAATTCAGACTAATGTGCTATCCTCACCAATATCAGTTCAAAGAGGGTGCCCTGGTCCACTTTGAGGAAATCAGCATCCCATGAGCTGATGTCATCTGTACGTTTCTCTTTATTGTCTTCATCATCAGCAGCAGGAGGGTCATCCTTGTGGTAGGTGCACCACTGGATCACCTTCTTCAAGATTGCTCCATTTACATTGGGCAGGGGCACCCTGTCTTCATCTTCATCCATTCCTGTGGCAAAAAAAAAAAGAAAAAATCAGACCAACTGCCTTCTCTTTCCAATTGAAACAATGGGGGTTATGCAATCCATTGCCTCATGCACAGCCAAGGGTCAAAATGCTGTTGAAATACTGGTTACCAATCCTACAAGTGTAAATGGACACATAAATGTTCATTTAAATTGTTCATTGCTAAGCAAGTACAATTGGTATGTTTGGTTCTCTAATAGGATATTCTGCCCAAAAATTCTAAAAATTTAAGGGAAGTTTTGCAATGGAACTCTGCAAAGATATAGCTTCAAGACCCAGGGCCAGATTAAGGGGGGTTGCAAAGGGGGCTGTTGCCCTGGGCCCCACTCTTCTAGGGGGGCCCCCCTGAAGGAACTTAAAAATGTTAAGTATTTGCATAAAATGGGGGGAGGGGGGGTAGCCCCAAGAATCCATTTGCCTCGCCACTTCTTAATCAAGCCTTGTCAAGACCAAATATGGGAAAATAGGGGATCAACAAAAATATTCAATAGTATGTCCAAATTGAATGTTACAGTGATAAAAGCCTGGATGAACAGAGGAGTGTTGTGCTGCACAAGAAGCAGAATGAATGCCCGTTTTCTCGTCCACAAACAGTAATCCTGGCACTTGACATCTCCGGCAAAATGCAACCTTATACTTTCTCAGACAAACTAAAGACAACATATAATTATATTCTGTGATTTGTTTAAAACTTTTTCTGTTGATGATTT
Organism: Darwinula stevensoni; assembly: GCA_905338385.1. NCBI lineage: Eukaryota > Metazoa > Arthropoda > Ostracoda > Podocopida > Darwinulidae > Darwinula > Darwinula stevensoni. Next base: position 63,322 of record CAJPEV010001037.1, read on the forward strand.
TGGTCTTTTTTTTTTGCTTTTCCATGAGTAGGAAAACATTACACTCAATGACATTCACTTACTAAGGGGGAATAGCTAAACAAAAAAAGTAACCTACTGTATGTACTTATTTTCCTGAATATGCAACTGGGTACAGTCCATTCATTCAAAGAAGAGCTCTTCAGAGACATATCTCACTCCTTCGATCTTCTGAACACCCCTTTATATGAAAGCATTTTACACTTTATTGACAACTAAGATTTACTCAGTTTAGCAAATTCTATCCCTATCTAAGTTGGACTACTGAGGAAATGGAGGGTGGAGCCTTTGTTCTTTCCACCCACCCACCCACCATTCTCTCATATTGTACCCTCCCCAAGTGCATCATAAATGGTAATAAATTAACACCTTCATCATTTGCTAGCTGCTCAGAACCTTTGTCATCATCCACACATAACTGCCTACATCAACCCTTTGTCTCCAACTTTGACCAACAGAGCTCTTCTTTGAACATACTGACTACACAATTATGCTTTCCTTTTTTTCTTCTTTCAGGGAGAAATAAAAGTTGTGAACTACTTACATCAACTCTATTTACTGCTAGATCAGAACCTATGGATATACATGAATTTAGAAGAAAGTTTTCAAACTTGTAAGACACCAGAAGGCCATAGGGAAATGGCAATGATAATGGAAAACCCATAATGTAAGCATTTCCCAACAAGGAAAGACCATTGAGGCATGTTACTTGATGAAAACTATGGCCTGCACAAACCGTTACGGCAAACTCACCGAGATCTTCCAACATCGTCTTGATGGTGACACTCTGCTTGGCGATTTCAACATCAACCTCAAAAACCTCCCCATCTGAGCTTTCCAATCTTATATTGGGCATCTTGGAGGTCACACTGATTTGAGAACTAAAGATTTCTGGGGCATATATACATATATATTATTGCAATGCCCACCTGTGCATGTGCACATGCCTCACATTAGCATATCCTCATTTCCTAGGTCGATATATCATAAGTCCGGAAAACATGTTACATTTTGGACTTCGTCTCTGAAACAGCCACACGGAATACAATATGCACACCGATGGAACGCGACAGGCAAAAGCACTTTGGATGGACGGCGATGCACGGCACGAGAAGCAACGTGCACCTCCACATGGCGTCCGCGTACCTCCTCGATCCACGCATGTGAGCATACAGTTGCCCAGGTGATGACCTGAGCAACTGAGTGGTCGTACAATTTCTAGTATGAGCCTCTGCGGGCGATTTCGTGCTCAACGACTTCAGATCGATTTCTGCAGGATCATGGGAATGACGTCTGACATAAGTTCGATGTTGTTAACCGCGAGCAGTGTTCGCTTCTTTTTTTAGCGGACGCGCCGGCGCAGTTGTCAGCGACGGAGATTTGCCGCACGAAACATTTCGTCGGTCCTCCCTACTGTCAGGTGTGAGGGCGGGTCCTTCCCGAACTCCACGCGAATGCAGTTTCGGGTTTCGGGTCGTATTTCCGAACGCAGCCAAACACGCTGCGACGTAGCGTCGTTCTTCCAATGTCAACCTTTTACCCACGTTGCCTTGACTGGCGGTATAACGCTGTGGCAATTCCAGCTACGATCGACAGACTAGCACGGTAATTAGCTCGAACACACGCACGCACCTATTTACGAATGGGTTGTGCCCTCGCGACACTTTCTGGGAGTAAGTCCAAAATGTGACACGTTTTCTGGACACGGTGCTTATCTGATTCTAAGTAATAAGTCAACCTGAATATGAGATAGTGACCAAAATGTCCCAAAATATCACTCAGCATTTTTTACCATGTAGGTTTACATTTCTCATACTTATCAGGCATTTACTCAAGGGAAGCCACTCACAGTATTATATTAAATTTAACCCACCTGAACATTCTCCCTTAGCATGGTTGTCAAAGGTACTTAGAGATGTATAAAAATCATCGTTACTAAGGCAGAGAAATTTAACAGCGAGTCAAGTGCAAGAAAAAATATCAATTTCCAAGCAAGGCTACTATTACTTCACAACAAGGAGAAAAGATGTTTTTCATTTTTAGAAATAGGCTACTTCTGTGCCTCTCTTCTCCCAAACTTTGAAGAAGTATGGTCTGTCTGTCAGAAAAGCTGGCATGTACCCAATTTATTCATCTAAAGCAGGGGTGTCAAACTCAATAAGGTGAAGGGCCGGATGGAAGCCTTCAAGGGTGATTAGGGGCCACAACAAAAGAGATATTCCTAATCTTTTATGCAGACAGGCTGAAATTTGCAGTACTTTTCCATAACTGATCGTTGAAGAGGGCTTCATGGGCCGAACAATATGGACTGGTGGGCTGGATCCAGCCCATGGGCCGCCAGTTTGACACCCCTGATCTAAAATATAACATGGAGCAAATCTACCCACTTAAACCACATGATTTTGGAGCACATAAAAGATGGGAGATAGATACTTTGTCTTTGCAGGTATTCTTGCTTCCAGTGCCAACAATATGGTATAAGGTTCCCTATCCGTCATAAAAAACTATTGACATGAAACACAATATTTGTTGCATCCATGCTATTCCTGCTCTTCAAGCATTCATAAAACCCTTTATGTTCAAACATTTTTTATAATTTCAGCTTTAGAACTTGCTCCTTAACCCTTTGAGGAGTGGGTTTTGTTAATGCCTGGAAGATCACCCATAGTGAATACATGGAAGGCAGGAGGATATCAGCCCATATATATATATATATATATATATGGGCATACTCGTCAAAGGGTTAATTATCCCCATCTTCTATGAAGCCACTTTATCATCCATATCCTCAGCAGGTCTGCAATGCTTCTGGATGCCAAAGTCCCAAGTTGGCTGGGGTTATTGCAAAAGTTATAGTCAAGTTATTGCATACAGGATGATTGTTTATCTTATGCAGCCCACAGTGTATTCAAGATTTAGAATCCCAAGAGGGATTGAAAAGAAGCTATCCTACAGCCAATACATGCAGATAATGAGCCCTTATCATATCTAATGCCATAAGGCTAACAAGAGCCAAAAGGAAGGGACCCAAGTTGTTTGACTGGATGGTGTCCTAACAACATGGAGAGACTGAGTGGAGAAATCATTCCATCCTTCCTTTCACCTCACACTCAGGGATCTTCCCATGAAGATATCTTTCTTATATCTGCCTCTTCCTGTAATTCCTGGTTAAGCCTTTTTCTTACCCTCAATGAGAAGGTTCTCCAATATTCCAATGTCACATGAAAATATAAGTTCGAAGAGCAAATCCGGAAATCATATAATGCCGGCAAAGGCAACAGCAGGCTGTGAGGTGGATGCTTTTGGGTTGGAGAGAGATTTTTAAAAAGATTCTATTGTGCAAGAAGATCCAATCCACAACCATCCAAGGGAGAAAAACTGCAATTAAACAATAGGCCTACTCTACATGCATGTGTAGTTCTTGAGTTTTCTGACAGTATCTTTAGCTGGTGGTTCATTCTAGCTATTATTTAGCACAGAACATAGTTTCTTGTTTTGGAAAATGCTAGAACTTGGCATAATTTTTGGACCAGGATCAATGACAACATTTAAGTGATACTGTGTTGCTAGGCCCTTGAAATACAGAAGCATTGATAGGCTTAGATGTGCATTGAAGCATAATATTACCAAATAAATTATTTAGATGTCCCCTTCCATCTTGGTTTGGATCAATCCAACTAGTAATTCTGCTTTTCTTTATATCGTTTGGCTCATACTACTAACTCTCTAAAGGTTATACCACAGGCCAAGGCCTAATTTCGGGAGACTTTCAATGCCTCGTTCTATTCGTTCATTTGACAAACAAACAAAGTGTGTGAGAAGCTGGTAGCTATAAAAGTAATTTTCAAACAAATGTGTACCTCCTCAGAAATAGCATAATGCATTTGAATTCAAAGGTGTAGGCAATGAAGTAATTCCTGTGAAATAATTTATATTAGGCCTACGGTACCATTATTACAGTAGGAAAGAATTAACTTGTAATTTCTGCAAACTTAGACCTAACGTTAACTCCTACGCTGATAAAAGCTCAAATGTTCGTCGAAATCCGCTTTTGCAATGGAGAGAGCATTCAGATCTATGAGGTGCCTAACGTAGACCTAGGCCTAAGCTTAGCCCTTGCACTTAATGATCCTGATAGCAGGCTTTCACTGACCCCCTACCAGACGAAATTCCTCGTGCGATCGTTTACACGACTGCGGCCATCTCTGATGACAGTGTTGCCAAAACACTGGCGCAGGGGGAACTCTTCTGCTAAATTCTTTCCTTGCCTGTCCAGGATTGTTACAACCCCCACGAGATTGCTAACAATGCGAAGACAGTCTCTTTCCTTGAAAGAGATGGGAGTGGTCAGAAACCCACATTATGTAGAAAAAGCACTTCATCCTTTCAAATTTGAAATGAAACTGGGCGTCGCTTGGGCGATCGTTTCGTGGAGCGCCTTCGGGGGATTCGTCCGAAATCTTGAGCCGGTTCCATCTCACTTCTGACTTCCAAATCACTCCTTCGACAATATGAGAGTACAGAGTTTCCGCCATTCTTATCTCTCAAGATTCTCGTCGTTCTCAGAAAATATATACAAATTTCGTCCCGCTTCTTGATCTCTTGATAGCATGAACCCTGCCATCCCTTTCTTTCTTGGCTCCTCATTTCCGTTCTACCTTTTCCTTTCCTTTCTTTTCTTCTTTTTTTTTCTCTCTGTTCACCATATTTCCTTGACGCAACCATTTCCATCAAGGCCTACGCGGCCGAATTACTCGGAAACTTTTTTTCACCAGGGCCTTCATGAGTTTCATGAGCTCTTTTCTTGAAAGTGGCATTGTGAGACTTTAAGGTTCCTCAAACGACCACTGGGGGGCCATCGCGGAAATCCTCGGGAATCTTCCGGTTGAGGAAGATCGTCTTGTGCTTATTGCTTCCGAGGTTCGGAGTTTCTGTGCCTTGATCGGTGGAAAGTTCTGTGTTTGGTTTTTTTTAATTATTATTATTATTCATGTGTCTAAGGAAGCCTGGCTAAAAAAATTAGGAGGCCGAATTCCAACGAAAAAATGGGACAACCCATCGGTGAATCTGTCACCGCCATTAGAATGCAATAGTATGAAAGCTTTCCTGGAACGGATAATGGACGAACGTCAAGGATGAATTATGTCCTTCTTCGAAAGAATTCATTGCTTACGAATCCACGTCATTCGGATTCCATTTTGTCGGCCATTCCATTTCGCGGAGAAAGAGGAACTGTCAACGTTGTTTTTTTTTTTTTTAAGGGGCCAAACAAAGGAACGATTAGAGAGGAATAGCGAACAGTCGAAAGCCGCTTCATTGGGGAAGCTCCTGGTGCGAAGCCGTTCACTAAAAAAAAGGAATACGATGAGATATGCTAAGAAAATGCAACATTTGACATGGGGCCTTCCCGGGCGATGGGCGGCTTCGAGATGATGCAGGGATGCCACATGTAAAAAAATCAGGCAAGTGTTCATTATAAGTGATTTAATTGGGTCGTAGACGAAAAAAAAGGAACAAATGTAACTTTTTCCTAATAAGGAAGCGTCATGGGGTTGCAACCATAGAGAGTATAACTAGAGGCTTCCACTCCGCTCCAATCCCATTCATTGAAAGGGTCGCAATATAGATGTCGCTGTCGATCCTCCATGACCGAGCAGCGGACTCAACGAGACATGCGTGTTATGAAGTTTTTACGTTGAGGTATCCTTTTGGGTCGAATCCCCGAATGAGTCGATTCCGCTGCCACGAAGCACGCCTCATGGATGTGCTGTTTCTAACAAGCCACCAGATGTCTCTGTAATATTTCAAGCCTCCCCTGCCCTCGGAGTGTTGCCTCTAGTTCAGTGGCGTAGCAACCGCCCAAGCAGCCCCCGCAGTTGCGGGGGGGCCCAGGCCTAGTGGGGGCCCAAAATTCCCATCGAACATGCGAAAATTCTCTTAATGCTAAGAAATATTTGTAAAAACAAAAAATTATTAAATAAAAGCAAATGGTTACTGGCCATAGGGGGGGGG
>CAJPEV010001037.1:69922-81087 GCA_905338385.1 Darwinula stevensoni
CAGTATTCAAGGAGAAGCGGTGGAGTCAACGGAAGCGTCACTTTGACGACCTAGCTGCGGATCACAGGTTGTTGGACCCAGAGAACCACTTTCGAGTCGATATCTTCTACAGAGTACTTGACATCACCGCAACGCAGCTCAAGCAGCGTTTTCAGGCAATGGCCCTCATAACTCAGAAGTTTTTCATTCTCAATCCGCATACCTTGGCCACGACGGACGCAACCGAAGTCATGACAGCAGCTAAAGCCCTGAAAATGGAATATCCTGAAGACTTTACGGAGGCATTTCCATTACAGTTGATCTCTTTTCGAGAGACCATGAAGAAACAAATCAGTGAGGTGTCATCTGTCAGAGACCTGGCGCATCTTCTCATCGTAGAGTATTCAGAGATTTCCTCAAACTACATGGATGTGTGCACAGCCCTGCTGCTCTTCCTCACACTCCCTGTGACTGTCGCTAGTTGCGAAAGGTCGTTTTCCAAACTTAAAATAATCAAGAATTACCTGCGAAACTCAATGAGTCAACAACGCCTGAGAGGCCTCGGATTGCTCTCGATTGAAGCAGCGCGGGCTAAGAAGATGGATGTACTAAGACTCACCGACGTGTTTGCCGAGGCTAAAGCAAGAAAAATGTCATTTTGAATGCTTGGACGCCAATGCAGTGCATCAGATTTATGTCTTCCTCTTTTCCCCTATTCTTATCTGGAAAAATTCTTCCAATGTATACATGCGTCAATATCAGATTGTTTCATTAATACAGTGAGTAGCAAACCTGTTATGAGAAGATGAGTTTTTTTTATGGGGGGGGGGGGGGGCCAGAATTAGGTTTTGCGGGGGGGCCCAAGATTTCTTGCTACGCCACTGCTCTAGTTCCACTCTCTATGGTTGCAACGCATAAAAGTACTCGGCGGGAAATGGCTCAACGAAATCCGAATAGGAATCCCATGTGATGTCTAAGAATAAAGTGGAAAGTTTGGAGGCGATGGAGAGAAGACCCGAGGAACGCCCGAGGAATGAGCTTGGCTTCGTTCGAACCACTTTTTTCGTCTTCCCTCTGGTCACTCTACCGCTCTCACGGGAAGCCATGTCGAGACTGCATCTCCGAATTCGGTATCGACAACTCGGTCAAACATTTGATCGGTGCAGGAAAATTGGGAAGCATGCATCGACCGAACGATGACGCCATTACGCAGCGGCGTGGCGTTGGGAAGGATGGAAAGGGTGGGGGGCGGGGGGTTACCCCCTTGGCCCCGTCCTCACACTTTCCCCATCCACGCTACGAGAATGCCAGTACAAGAGGGAACTGGCATCAGCAGCAAAGCCACCTGATTCCAGGGCAAGGATTTTTCAGTGAGGTTTGGATTTCACTGGCAGGTTATGCGCAGGGAAGTAATGACTTTTGAACCGTACGCCTAAAAACTGACAGTGCAAGTGAAAATATTTGGGCCCCCAATGCAATTCAGAGTCATAGTCTCAATAATACTGCATAATTGCCATATCTGAATACAACTAATCCGGTTGAATGTACTGGCTTTCCTAAGAGGAGATTATTAATTGATACAGGCTAACAAAACACTTCATACCAGTTTGGAAGACATTTTGAGAATAACCCTCAGATGTGGGTCTTTTTCTATGGGAGATTCCCTGAGATCGGTCTTCTTCCCGAATTCCTCGGCTCAAAAGATTGTTTAACTAGGAGATGTCCTGAACAGCCGAGCATAGAATCTAACGCAAATCTCCATGTGTTATCTCTAAGGCATCTTTCGGATGAAATTGTGCTGTGGGAGATGGAGAAGCAGTGCTCTTCATGTTGCTTCTTTATTATTTCTTCCTTAGAGTTTCCAAATTAAAACGTAAAAAAAAATTCAAAACAGGCATAGATATTTATGTCAAAGATCACAAGGAATCGCAATTGATGCACCTATCAACTGAAGGGACAAGAAAGATGATACCATGCTCATGCAGACAGGACATCAAGATGATGCAGGAAATATTGTGCTACAGGATATGAATTGACAACCACAGGATCATCACAGCAGGTCACACTTTGGGAAAGAGTGAAAATGGAATTATCCTGAAATTTGATATCAGGTAAAATATTAATGGACTTTAAGTCTTAACCTTTCATAGTTGTTGCATTAATGCAATCTCAATGTTAGAAAAAATGAAAAGGCAAATCTATGGCAGTGCAGGGTTGTACATATGAAGTCAATTAAAGCCAACTCCACACTCTTGTCATTCATGGGAGCCAAAACTTAACCTAAAACCAAATTGATTGATTTAATATGAAAGCAACATATTTCAAAAAGATACTTCACATTACTACTTATCATATTTTGTATAATCAAATATTTTATTGCAGAAATTATATTAAAATGAAGCTTCATACACACTCATTTGCATTATTGACTTCATTTGAGTTCGCAAAAATTTCCACTGACAACTATAAAAAAAATTAAATATTTCCAGAAGTCTAACTCAACTAGAATAAAAATAGAATCAAGCGCTACAAGCACTAAATAGAGATTTCTGGCAATGCCAATATCATCTCAGCATGGCCTCTAAGAGCAATGAAAGAGATAAAAGATGTATGAAGCAATGAGAAGATGGTGGGTTCACTTCTCTTCACTCATTTTGCTTGCGAAGTTCTTCTTCTTCCGCTGGCGTGAAGTCATTTCGGATGTTGAAGGTCTTGTATATTTCTTTGGATGTCTTCCCCTTTAACATGTTGGCCACAGTTTTGCAGGTGACATCCAGCAGGTCTTTGATGTCCAAGTAGTTAGCAGCCTACAAGAACAAAGACATTTCACAGTGACCCAGGCCATAGTTACAAAAAAAAGTGATAGTTCAGCTTCATGGTTCTATTTATTCCAGAAACCAATGGATCAAATCATGCTAAAACTGCACTTGCTGCATCCTTTATTTGCCTTTGAATTAAGGAAAAGAGGCAAGCTCAGCATCATTGATCTATATTTGATCTGATTATTTCATGCACACTCAAATGCATTCATACAAACATATTAAAATATGTTCATTTTAGGGATTCTGAATGTGGAAAAACTTCAACCTGCATCTCATAATTTGTTATTAATAACAACAAAGAGAGGATGCGACTATAGCAATATGATGCCCTGCAACAACTTCTCCATCACCTCTTAAACTGCATTGAAGAGTAATCAATATGCACATTGCAATAAACTTTTTTTTTGCATTTCTCACAAATAAACATTTTTCTTACTGATATTTTTTTACCATATGGTTCACACCATTTTCTTTACTTTTAATGTGGCCCACCACTCTCTTTGGGAACTTTGGACAAACCCTACTGCAGACAAACACTGATTCTGACCAAGTGGTGTTAACTCTTGAGGGTCAATATTTTACTCATAATTAAGTGAATGGAATTACCTTTTCATCAGCAATTAACTAAGCTTTTTTTGCATTTGCCATAGAGTTACACTTACATGATTCACCAGGAAATCATCATATCACAGTTACACAGCAGAGATGTCAAAACTGGTGCTGAGGTATTAAAATTAATGTTGGACCATACATGGAACACTAGTGCCATATTTGAACTCACTTCATTCAAAGTTGCGATAAATAAAAAATTATTCTCAAATATGCTCAACCAGATCTTGACAGCTGCTTAGAGAGAGGATTAAATTCAGCAGTTGTAATATTCCAATTTTATTTATGTTCTCGTTTCAATGAAAAAATGCATTACGTGGGGAATCCAGGGCAAAACATGCCAGTAGCAGCCATGATCTAAAAACTGTGATTACCTATGTCAGCTTTCCAAAGTTTTGGCAAATAGTGCACATGCTAATCCTTACCCTCCTAAGCATACAGGTTGCATCAGCTATTTGAGAACAGAATTTGACTTTGAGGAAAACAAAAATATTCAGTAGAAAAACCAATATATTTTCATAGAATTTGGTACACATGTTCTTACATACACATAACAAAAGGCTATTCTATATAACCGCCTTCAACCTCAATTACAGCCTCGATGCGGCTTCTGAAATGAACACATGCATTGATCAGGTGATCCTTATTTATGTTTGCCATAATGTCCCCAATGGCAGCCTTCAACGAGTCCTTGGTATTATGGGCAACAATTACAGCCTCGATGCGGCTTCTGAAATGAACACACGCATTGATCAGGTGATCCTTATTTATGTTTGCCATAATGTCCCCGATGGCAGCCTTCAACGAGTCCTTGGTATTATGGGCATGCTTGTTGGTCTCCCTCTCAACGATGCCCCAGATGTAGTAGTCCAGGGGGTTTAAATCAGGAGAGCTAGGAGGCCAAATGTTAGGGGTAGCATGATCATGAACAAGCACCTCAAGGAGCCCAACATGCTCTGGTTCTTCTCAGATGAGAAGAACTTAGACCAAGATCAAAAAGTGAACAGGAGGAATGACAGGTGGTTCTGCTCCAGCCCCACTGAGGTCCCCACTGTTATGCACAGTAAGTTCCCATCGTCTGTGATGGTCTTGGGGGTCTTGAGCAATGAGAGCTATGTCATGCCTCCCCACTTTTTCCCCCAAGGTCTTAGTGTCAATGCGGCCGCCTACATCGAGACACTGGACACGATTGTCAAACCCTGGATTGAGGGAGTGGCTCGGGGGAGACCGTACGTGTTCCAGCAAGACTCTGCTCCCTCTCACACAGCCAGCACGACTCAGGAGTGGCTGGCCGAAAATTTTCATGATCATGTTACCCCTAACATTTGGTCTCCTAGCTCTCCTGATTTAAACCCCCTTGACTGGGCGTCGTCGAGAGGGAGACCAACAAGCATGCCTGTAATACCAAGGACTCGTTGAAGGATGCCATCGGGGACATTATGGCAAACATAAATAAGGATCACCTGATCAACGCATGTGTTCATTTCAGAAGCCGCATCGAGGCCGTAATCGAGGTTGAAGGCGGTTATATAGAATAGCCTTTTGTTATGTGTATGTAAGAACATGTGTACCAAATAAACTGGATGGGCTCCAAAGCACACATTTTCATGTGCTATGTACCCAATTATAATTCCAAAGTGAAAATGGTTCTGTATTGTGCACAGTTAGGTTGAAATGAATTCAATTCAACTCAGAGCTTTTTGGATATGAGGTTCACACTAATTTTTCTGAACTTCTATAACTACATTTAATTTACAATTCAGATTAATGTGCTATCCTCACCAATATCAGTTCAAAGAGGGTGCCCTGGTCCACTTTGAGGAAATCAGCATCCCATGAGCTGATGTCATCTGTACATTTCTCTTTATTGTCTTCATCAGCAGGAGGGTCACCTTTGTGGTATGTGCACCACTGGATAACCTTCTTCAAGATTGCTCCATTCACATTGGGCAGAGGCCAGGGGCTGTCTTCCTCTTCATAATTTTCTAGAGAAAAAAATGTATTTATAAAATCTAATCAACTCTCATATTTCCAATTAAATGATCATGTATAATGATGATCACAGCATCAAGAACTGTTCCTCAAAGAGGCACAGATCCTGTTAATACCCTGTTGATACCCATTTTCAAAATTCAAAATTCCAAAATGTTTATATGACACTGGAAATGATGAATCAAGTCCAGCTTTAATCAGATCACCATGGTTCAGTTATTATTATCTCTCTCCATTTAGATCATCACTGTCTGTAATCCCCTCCATCCAGAACATGGTGCAGAAGGAAAATTGGATTTTCTTGAAATAGGTTCTGTTCAAGCCACAGAGAATCCAGCAGCCAGTGGCACTGCCAGGTTTTCGTCAAATGGGGGGGCTAAGCGGAATGTTGGGGGGACTAACTTCTCCTCATTGGGGTGGGGTGGGTGCATTCCGACCAGAGCTCGGGGGGCTTGAACCAAACTTGGGGGGGGCTTCAGCCTCCCCAAGCCCCCCCTCACTACACCACTGCCAGCAGCACATTCACTTTCAAACCAGAACCTACTTCCACACATATTTCATAATTACAAATATGAACATAAAGGAGTCAAAGAGAAAGACACGTACATGTAAGCATTAATCACTAGATTCAAGATGATCCGTACCAAGATTAGAGAAAGCAAATACTGTTAAACACTATATTCAGAAAAGCATCTCTCAAGATTTATGAGTATAATTGAAACAACATTACATACATGTTAATGTTGTTAATGTTACTAGCAACATAAAACTCACCAAGATTTTCCAGGCTTGGCTGGATGATGCCAATCAGTTTGGCAATTTCAACATCTACCTCAAACACTTCTCCATCTGAACTTTCCAATATTATATTGGGCATCTTGGAAGTCACACTGATTCAATATGTAGGGATTAATGGCACGCCTGTAAATTACTAAAATTCCCACCTGTTGAAATGCTCATGCTCAACATTAGAAAATCCTCTCTCAGGCACATTAAATAATTAAAATTTTCTGACAAACTGACTGGAACTTGAAGCCAATTGGAACTATTCTGAGATACCAATTAAGCATTTTGAATGGTATAACCACACAAATCATATTTCCTCACATTTATGCTAGGGAGACTCCTTCAATGCCCCTGTAGCACAGTTGTCTTGCATGCATCTTTGCATCCTTCTAGCCACCATGGAATAAAGTAACGAATGATGGGCAATGGGATCTAACCATATTGACATGAATTCCAGGAACAGAATTCTTTTTTATTTCCCACATTTAAGAAGCTGAAAGGAAAACAAGTGCAACATCATCTGATGAGGAGAGACATAGTAGAGGCATAGAGGCAGCCTCACGGATCTACCCCTAAGCCCATCACCTATGACATTTTCTGTGATATAAATGGCTAAATGGTTTTGCTACTATTGCTACAGTTTGATGTTGCAGTAAATTTTTAAATTATGATGAACATTTTCTACATGGTCAAACATGGAAACTTGGTTACTATGTTGAATAAAATCTTGGCCTTGTATAAAGTCTATATGATGTGCATATTTATACCTTGCTTATAGCAAGTTTGGTTACCATGGCCACTTCTGTCATAGAAGTCAATACTTGTCCCAATGACAAAACTGATCATGTGAAATTATTAAATCCTCAGACACACTCTGAAATGGTTGGGCACAATAATCATTAAAATCCCTAACTTTCATTTGTGTGGAAATTGCATTCCTGGACCTTCTCCTATGCATGCAGAGTTCATAAGAATGGAGGGGTGGAAAATATTCAGTAACCAAGATACCTCATCCTAATCTTCAGTCGTTATTCATACTTCTTGCTAACATCAGGTTAGTGAAGATGGAAAGATCCAAGACTTCATAATGGTGCAGAGAGACTGATTTGATAGAAAATATGGAAAAAAAGGCAGGCAATGATTGTCAACATGGAGTCCTAATCTCATTCCATTCCACAATATGTGATATTGCTATGTCAGTTATAACAAACTGCAGCTAATACAGTGATTTTCTCCTGGTTCCTTCAATTCTGTTATAACAGAGTTCAACTGTACCTTCAAAAATAGGTCACTGGAGGTGAGAAGTAGCATGCAAGTCAGCCCACCCATAGATGTAGTACATTGCAATTACTTAACCTGTCAATATGGTGTTCTGGCCCATGACATGCATGACAGCAGAAACCCAAAGTAAGGCAACCAGCATGTCCATGAATCCAATGAAATGAAGCAAAGGACTGTGAAGCAGGTCAAAAAGTATCAGAACCATTGCTGGACATGAGCACCAAGTGACTTCAAACAACCACATCCTGTTGGATAGCAGTGAGTTCCCGTCAACCTTTCATTGTGCTGTTATCCAGTTTTCCGTACTGGGTAAAGGCTGTATGCACCTGCTGCCATGTCATCACATGGATACTGAGGCCCACAGTGACATTATACCATGGCAGCAAACAATTATATGGGTGGGCCCTGGCTTTTTGGCAAGACAGCAGGATAAATGCAAGCATTATATTCAGACTGGTTTGTAGCAAAGCATGAATTTGCCTGGGCATTGCAAAGTCCACGAGAGACTTCAGCTCAGACCCAAACACAAACCTGACCTGACCCCAAGTTTAAAAGTGAAAAATGAAAGTTAGGTTTTGATCTCTGGTTTCAGTACAACTACATAAATGAAAGAATAGCAGGGAGGTGCAAGCTAATGACGGTTCACTGATTTGCCTACTGTTATGTTCAGCAAAAGTTCAACAATGCACTCAAAATAAATAAGACTTTCAAAGGGTCTATTTTCTTTCAATTTCATAAATTTTATTACATTTCCTTTGGAGCAAGATACTGTTTTGTTGTGAGAACATTTTGAAATTAATAGGACAGCAAACTACCCTCTCATAATTAAGTAAATAAAAAGGCATAAGAGTCTTTACAAACAGCTCTTTTCACTACCATAACAACCCACCAGAACTTGGGCTTCATGTTATTGCTGTTACAATCATTAGCACTCATTCGTATATAAGCACCTCATTGAAGGCACCTCGAAGCGCTCTCTCCATCACAAACGACAATAGCTCCAAGAATTAGATGATAAGGCTTCCAAATTAGGTCATATATGCTCAGCCAAGGCCTATTTGTTCCATTGCATTTCCCTCGCCAACCCACGAGGGCGACAGCAACGCCCACCATATACCTATAGAATGTCCGAATCCACCTAAATTGGTTTGTTTTCGGATTGAATCACAAAGCGTATTACGACATCCACTCCCGCGTGCGACAATGCCAGGAGAGCGGCAGCGACGGTCGCGTTCGACAGTCGCACGGAACTGAACTCAAGTTGGTACACTTAACTCTGGAGGCCACCATCCAGGCTAAATTTACTTATTGTGCCGACCTGCAGATTTTCAAGCGAGAAAGACGCTGACGTTGACGGTTCGGAAATCCTCTCACGGATTCATGAATGCGAGGAAGCATTAGGCCTTGTTCCGTGGCCTCGTGCAGCCCTTCCATGCTGACTATCGGGAAACTCCTTATCAGGCCCGATAACCGGACCAAACACTGGAAGTTGCACGCCCTTGCATAAGGCCACGATGTTACGAAACTTAGTCATCGGCTAATACTGTTTTTCCCTGCATTATGCTGCAACTACTTCCCGTAGATTTCAAAAGTTTCCGCCAATCGGGGAATCGAGCGCGAAAGCTCGAAAGACCCTCAAGACACTGACTCTCTGCTTCACTTCCCATCGCTCATTTCATGCGTGGAAATAAAACCGGAATGCGCAGCAAAGTGCACAGTAGGGTCAATCACGCGGGGACAGGAATCGCGAGATCGAGAAGGGAAAACTCCCGGTGTGATCGCAGATCAGCAGCCGGCAGAAAGAGTACATCCAAGTATCAATTGAAGATGTCGCTAGTGTCTAATTTGCCGCCGAAGCGGAACTCGCGCCAACTCGTTAGAATATTTGCATGAATTATGTAAGACGCGGTGATGAACGAAGGAATGAGGTGGCCTCAGGGGACAAAAACCATCTTCTCTCCCCATCCGATCCCCTTTGAATCCTCTTTGTTGCGACTCTCTTTCCCTTCCTTCGTTAAATTCTCCATCATTAAAGTTCCTTTCTCCTCCAGAATAAGGGAGGAATCAATACAGAGACTGCAGGATCTTTGCCACACAGGCGCTTATGCAGTGATGCATGAAAGAAACGGCATAGCCACCCCCCCCCCCGCCGTTTGTTTCCCGTTGATTCAACGGCGAGTCACAGTTGATTTATGAGTGATTGCAAGTTTAATCGTATTCGTTGTACGGGAGATGCGAACTTTCCGAACCGGGAAGTGGCTTTCTCCGGCCCGAACCCGGAATCAGCAGCAGCGGCAGCGGTCGACGATGATGTCCCTGGCTCTCCCGGTTCTGTCGACTTTGCCCGATTCTGCAGCAGATAGAAGAGAGCTGCCATGAGAAAGGAAGTGCTCGTTTGGCTGCACAGATCTGCCTGGATGCGCAGGGTTGCCCTCATGCCATGCTGACCGCTTCACGTGTCGCAGATTTCTTCGTCGTGCTGAATGCGACGCGATGGGAGCGGCAGCATAGGCAAATTTTCAATTCTTTGGGAATTTCGATGGGAAAAGTCGCGTTGATGTGGTGTTTCTGATGATTTTCGCCCAGGCCCTCGTGGTCCGTGACGAAAATTCTTTGAAAAACATTTGCCAAAAATTCTGCCCAATTCACTGGGATTTTATTCGTCGAGAGACAGACTGTGACGCGTGTCTTAATTTCGGCGTTTCACTCATTCAGATCGTTCAAAACGAATTCCGCGTAAATTAGCCAAACATACTTCGGATCCACGTCACAGAACCCTCACAGAATCCTCACAGAGACCTGGGATACATGTGAAGATCACACCGACCTTGTTCGACCCAATTTCTCGTCCGCTCCTCGGAAGCCAGACCTGCCAAAAAAAAAATTATCTGAAACAATTATTCAAACATTCAAATATCGTATTTTCCCCCTGCCATCGAAGACGGCATCGTCATCGAAGGCGGCCTTCCTTACCGTCTTCCATCACCTTGATCACGAAGTTCCTGATGGCCCCCTTCGCCGCTCCCCTCCTCGTCACCCTCCGAGCTAACGGAATAAAAAAAAAAACCACCCACCGTGACGTCACACAGCAGACGACGCCGCACGACCCGCCGTGACGTCACGAACCGGGACCTCCAGACCTCGCCCAGCGACCTTCGTCCACCCGGGGCATCGCATCCTCCCCTCGTGCACGAACTCCATCACGAATAGTTCCGGGAGGATCCGGTAGGTGGGGAAGGAGTCGAAGTAGCAGCGGTGGCCCAGGAACTCCAGCTTTCCTCCCTTCCACTGCCTACCGTGGGAAAATCGTGAAAATAAAATTTAAAATTGTTTGAAAATATAAAAACTACATACTACGTTTTACACTGCGCCTACGAGCGAGTGATGGTCACAACCAGACAGCTTTAGATCAATCTATTTTATGCATTACTAATATGTTTCTCAAATATGAACGTTTTTTTTTATATTAAAAAGTTTTATTCGATCGGCCCAATTCTTTATACCCATATGTAAATAGATAGGGGGTCCGTGCCGAATCGGAGGGAAATCGAGCCACTGCGTCACGAGCCCGGTCGAAACTCGTAGGATGAAAAACGCAATGGGCATCCCTGCTGATGCGTCTGCCTCTGGAGTGGGTGAGCTTTGTGTCGAGCCGAGAGGATAATCCACGGAGGGATCAAGGGGGGGGGGGGGGGG
>CAJPEV010001038.1:0-46898 GCA_905338385.1 Darwinula stevensoni
TTCACTGGATAAGGTGGGTGGCTGGTGGAAGTGCTTGAAAAGTGTACTAGAATGTTGAACACAAAGGTGGTGCAAGCATGGGCATATTATTCTATTCACTTTTATTTTTAACCTTTTGGCATGACATACAGTGACTACCACTTAACATACAATGTATTCACTGAACCTTGGAGCGAATGGAGTGGTGACCTCACCAAAAGAATTTAGGGACCTTTCGGTTGGCTTCATTTCTGTTTTCAAATTTGCATTCATTTGGTAGAATAAAATTGCACGCACACGTTCAGCCAGTCAGCTCCATGACCCCTCGATAAATAAATAAAAATACTGAAGAAGCTAGGGGATCACGGAAAGGCGAATAGCCAGGTGTCTTCACCGGAGACCCCTAGCAAAGATTTAGCTGTAAAGATGGCTCACAATTGAATGACTAAGCGGTAAAGCGGTGTATCTGTGAAAAATTTCCAAAGGAAATGGTTAAAGATTCTCCCTTTCATAGAGCTTTTTGGAATTTTGCTGACGGTGCACAGTATCATGATACTTTTCCTCACTCTTGGCATGAAGGGCATTGGAATGGTCACAACATTGGCCTTGTGAAGCTTATGGCAATTATAATTATATATATATCTATCTTTGCTTGACCACATAGACTTTCATCCCTTCCAATGAAGTTCCGATGAAGTTGCAAGTTTTAGTTCCTTTGTAGCGCCATTCATAGGGGCATTGTGTACGAAGGTGGAATATGTTCACCAATGTCCTTTCCTAAGGCAACATTTAGACAGTTTTACAGATTAGCGAATTTGAAAGTTATTAGGATTATATTAGGATTCGAAATCGTAGCCTGACAGACTCTATTTCAGTCGAATGGCGTGCATACGTTGCACTCCAGCTCATAATATCTAATTTGGAAGCGATGCATTTCGAAAGATTATGAAATAATTTCCTAGTCTTTATTTCCCAGGTCTGTGCTGAGATGTATCAATTTTCCTGCGATGTTTACTAATCGAAGCTACATGAGATGTTTCAGATCTTTCGGTGCCTTCCGTAGCGCCATATGACATTGAATCAACAATTCATCCTTATTTCAGCGTCCGGATGATGAATCGACATTGAATAAATGTTGTTTCAATGTTATATGCTACTAGGGTCAGAAAAGGATTCGCCCAATCTGACGCATTATCCGGACACATTGCCGAATTATAGCGATTTTCCTGCAATAATTCGTTATTAGAGCTGGATATCTTAGGTTTGAGCATATTAGATGGGGATTCGTTCATAGTGATACATAATCAGTGTGATGCAATTTAAGACTGTCAGATATACGCATTCTACCGACTTTCCGGGTCTGATTCATGATTTGAGCTAGATTAACAAGTTTCACCTTTGCCTTTGAGGAGGATTCGTCCGTTTTCATACACAATCCAAGAGTGATGCATTTCCCGTGTTTTTCAAATCTGCGAGTTTTATCAATTTCCCCGCTATCATACGCAATCAGAGATAGATAACTAGTTTAATCTTTTTCCCTGCTTTAGGAAAGGATTCGCGCATAGTGGTACGTTGTCTGAGTGTTATGCATTGTCCATGTCTGTAAGATTCCCGAGTTTCTGCGATTTTCTTGTGAAGATTCGTGATTGTGTCTGGATGAATTCAGGTTTCAGCATTTCGGTGAATTTGAGGAGAATTCGCGCATAAGATTCATTCGGACACTGTCCGAATATTTTTCATGTCAGTCACTTCTGCAGGTTTTGGCGATTTTCCTGCTCTGATTCGTAATCAGAGCCAGATGGCTCAGGTTCATCTCATGAGGAATGAGGAAATGAGTGAAAGAAGAATCACTGGGTATTGATACTGGGTAGAATATCACATTATTAGAAGGGATATAAAAGCATAAAAGGTAACATAAAATGGTCAAATGGATTAAAGGAAAGAAATGTCTTTTCCGAAAATGTATTCATCCAGTTGGACCCCAGAAGTTGGTGAAGAATGATGTGCGTTTTTCTTTGGTGCTATGGAAGTAATAGGCTTGTTTCACATTTTTTCTATTGCATCTCTGAAAAGAGTGATTGATTCGAAGAACATAAAGGAGAAGAGTTTCTGTTCATTTTAGATTTCAAAATTTGGGACACTAGAGAGTTGTGTATAAATCTCAGTTGATGTCACCGTCTTTTATTTCTGAGGGAAGCCACTAAAAGGATTTCCAGATGAGGACAAATTTTTTTGTGCCTGGGAGAAAGCATTGAACATGGCTCTTCTTGTAGATGAAGTCATAAATCCTTTCGAGTTGAAAGGTCGAAATGGACATGGACTTTTCTGTCTGGGAGTTGTATTAAGAAAATGGAAATTTTTTCCTAATAGTATGTAGGTCCATGGAGATCTGTGTATCCTGGGGTTTATTTTTCCTGTAATTGGTATGGTGTCTGGGTTCATCCATGAGGTACCATTGTATCTTGTATATATCTTGTAGTGTAGAAAAAATTAGTTTCTTCCCAAGCAGCAGAAGGTAATATTGGGTTTGAGTGAAGAAGAGAGAGAGAAAAGGGAGAAAAAACCTGTCTTGCAACTGAGGATTAAAGAAAACCAAAGTGTTGCTGTTTCTGTAACTGTTTGTGTCAGAGCTGTTTCATGTGTGGTGAAGTTAGAAGTCAGGACCTCTAGACTTCCGGAAAGGAAGTCGCAAGCTGAGCAAATGAAAAAAAAAGTAAGGTGTTATATGATGATGCCTGCTTGTCATGGTAAGAACTCGTTTTAGAAAAGAAAGGCGAAAGGAGATAGCTTCAAGCTATTAATACCTAGCTTCAAAGGGGACAAGATTTTGTGCGCCAGGGAGAAACTTGCGGTGTTGATATACCGGATGAAGCAATGTTTAATATAAAAAGATTTTCACGTTTTAAGAGGAATCCAGGTGGAAGTTCGGTACATGCAAGAGTATGCCAACGTTTTGGAGCTATCAGACGATTAATTATCTCAACACGTCCACGATCTTAAGGGAAACGAGGAGTCCATTTTGCAATTATAGAATTGATTTTGTGCTCGGCTTCCTCCCAATTCTTTTTTTTCAAATTGTTTTTCCAAGATATACACCTAGTAATTTCAGACCTGGTTTCTTCCATTGGAAGGGGAATCATATATATTTTGCATGAACAATTAATGAACATTTAAGGAAGCATTTGAAGATATTATCATATATATCAAAACAATCATGGAATGACTTGAAGATCCAGAAGATTGTGATATCATTAGCATATGCAGAAACAATATGAGGATAAGGAGCTATGGGTGTGTGAAATGCAGTGTCCTGGCTGACGACGAATTAAATGGAGGAATGATTCTAAGGAGATCGAAAAGAAGCCAGATAAATGATCATCTTGTCTGATGCCTCTTTGATGGAGAAAATGAGCCGTCAATTACTTCCCTAATTTCAGTAAAGATTGCTTATTTTAGTAGAGGGTTTTGGGACTGGAAAAATATATAATACTGCGCGAATTCTCAAATGCACCGAAAGTACTGAAACCTGTATGACTTCATTTATCTTCGCAGAAAAATCACAAAAACTCGGGAATCCTACATACATGGATAAGGCATAACACTCGGGCAATGTATCATATTGTGCGAATCCTCTACTGAGGATTCCTAATCACGAATCTTTGCAAGAAAATCGCTAAAATGTATCGCACTCGGGTTATCACTGCGCAATTCCTATACAAAAGCTCATTAAGTGATATAAACCTAAATCATCTAACTCCGATCACGAATTAGCGTGTGAAAATCGATGAAACCAGCAGATGTTACAAACATGAAAACACATCACATTTGAAGAATGTATCACTTTGCGCGAATTCTCAAGTGCAATGAAAGAGATGAAACCTGAGCCATCTGACTCGTATGAGGATTCACTGTGATACATTGTCCAAGTCTGATGCATTTCCATGTTTGTCACATCTGCGAGTATTAGCGGTTTTCCTGCGCTGATTCGTGATCGTGGCTAGATGATTCAGGTTACACCATTTTCTGTGCATTTGAGAATTCTCACAGTGTGCTACCTTTAGTAGCACATAACATTCAGCTGACAACGTTGACTCAACGTTGCTTCAACGTCCGGATGCTGAATCGATGATGTTTCCATGTTATGTGCTACTAGGGACATCGTCCACATGAATTCTCCATGTTTGTAAGATTGCCGAGTTTTTGCGATTTTCTTGCGAAGATTCGTATTTTGGTCTAGATGATTCAGGTTTCAGCATTTTTAGTGCACTTCAGGAGAATTTTCACATCACATTTTCGGAATGTGATGCATTTCCATGTCTGTCAATTTTCTAAAAGCACTCCTGAAATATAACTAAATAGTTTGGGGGGTCATGAGATGCACGTTTCAAATGGTTCATGTAAGTCTTATAAATAGTTGATTTGGCATTCAATATAATGAAATCTGTCAAAGATCGCATTTGGCGACTATACAATTTACCATTGGGAAAATTGTGAAATAAAAACAGTTTCATATCAAGGACTAGATCTTGGTTAACTCTAGAGACGAGCTTACGGAGATAATTTCCAAGAGGATCCAAAGAGGGACAAAATATAAACATGTGAATCAAAGTCCCTGTTTGGGCACAGAAGGGACATGATGGTGGTATTTCGGTATTCATCTTATTGGATAAGGCTGGTGAGGATAAACTATTATGTAATAAACGCCAGCTGATATCTCCATCAGACTTTGATGATGGATTTCTGTATGATAGAGACGAGCTTACGGAGATAATTTCCAAGAGGATCCAAAGAGGGACAAAATATAAACATGTGAATCAAAGTCCCTGTTTGGGCACAGAAGGGACATGATGGTGGTATTTCGGTATTCATCTTATTAGATAAGGCTGGTGAGGATAAACTATTATGTAATAAACGCCAGCTGATATCTCCATCAGACTTTGATGATGGATTTCTATAAGGTCCTTTCCACGTCGGAGAGAAGGATGTGCATCCTCTAATTAGAGTTCCAAGGTGGTGTGCGGGAAAGGAAACTTTGAAATTTGAGAACACATGAGTAAGGGCAATTTCATACACTGAGGTACGGGAAAGGTACGGCTTCTCGTTGGAATCAAGACGTCGTCACAATGATAATAATAATAAAGACGCACAGTACATGCTATGTTTAGGGTAAGGTACTCGGTCAGACTATACCCATACCATACTAAGTTGAGGACATGGTCGAGCCTCTCGAAGTGGAGATGGATATGCTTCGCGTGGACCAGGTCAAGGACATTTTCATGTTGGTGAGGATCGTGGGAGGACGCCAGGGCAGTCATTTCACAGATTTCATTTTGTGTGTGCCTAAAATCGAATTTTTCCTGTGTTTCATTTAAATCAGTTCCAATTTGGAATTTATAGGCTGGGGTGGTGCTTTCGGTCTCGATAGGCCTACCCATGCTTTGGGAAGTGTTTCTTCTTTTACCTGTTAGCGCCTGGAATCGAGCAGTAAAGCAAACATTGGCACTGAATACAATTGACTGAAAAGCCCTAGGGGTGGGATTATTAATACAGGCGGTCCACATGTTCATTTCTTTACTCTGTAAGGTAAAGTATCACATTTACAGATTTCATTTTCCGGCGGAATATGTAGCTGAATGACATGACCGGTTGAAGTTTCAAAGTGTTTTCTGTATAATTAATTCCCTGAGTGTGGAGTAAGAAAAACTAAAAATCGTGACCGATTAGCCCATTGAAGAAGATTTTAGACAGTTTTTTTTCTCTCATTTGTCAAGTAACTTTTGTGTCACACTGTACATATATGTTCAGAAACACATCTTGCAACGAAAATGCATGGGATTCATTGTTTCATCAGTAGATGTGACAAGCAGTCAGCTTGCTTGCAAGAATCTTTTCTATTCTGTTCTGTATTTCGCTAGTGAAACTAAATACACATGCATTCTGAAATGATCTCGTTCTCATG
The DNA here is from genome assembly GCA_905338385.1 of Darwinula stevensoni. Lineage (NCBI taxonomy): Eukaryota > Metazoa > Arthropoda > Ostracoda > Podocopida > Darwinulidae > Darwinula > Darwinula stevensoni. The sequence continues at coordinate 5,939 of CAJPEV010001038.1, forward strand.
GGCAAGTTAGCATCTACGAGGGTCGTACCGAAAGTAACGTCTGTTTGTAAAAGCAAAAGCATTAGGATCATGAAACTTCTTGAATATGTACTATATTCATTCATTTTTCTATTTTTCACGTAATGTGCAGATTCTTGAAACAAAACAATGGATTCTAAGCTAAAACAAAAGCATTAAAAGAATCTCTGGTTAAGGAGGGGTGCTCCGCCGCAGAAATTCACAGACAGCTAAAAAAAATGTGTATGGTGAAGAAATCGATGTGAGAAGATTGGCAAAAAAAAGTTAACGGAGGAAAGGGATAAAATCCTGGACAAACTCCGTACATCCTGGACAAGCTTCCGGTAGACCAGCAACCGCAGTGATAGATGCGATACTTGAGCGAGTGAACGAGATGATTCGCTTAAATAGACGCGTGACTCTTCGTGAGGTTCTTCATGTGTTTGTGTCGAACAAATGACAAATAAACTAGGTTACTCAAAGGTGTGTGCCCGCTGGGTTCCACGCCAAATAACTGACAACATGAAGCGCCAGGAGCGTGAAATCTGGGAAAAACTGTTGACAGCCCACGAAGTGCAGGGAGACGACTTTCTTTTGCCAATGTTACAAGAGATGAAACTTGGGCACACGCATATGATCCAGAAACTAAGCGCCAGTTTGAGGAATGGCGACACTCTTTTTCTCCAAAACCGAAAAAGTTGAAAATTCAGCCATCTGCTCGAAAGATGATGTTCGTTTTCTGGGATCGACAAGGAATTGGGATGGATTCGAAGATGGCGGAAATGCGTTGAACTTGGAGCAGATTACGTTAGAAAGTAGTATCCTGTATGGCAAGAATGGAAAGCCAAGGATGGAGGACTTTGGATTAGAGGCCGAAGAAGGGGTTGAGCTAGACAAGAAAGGGCCAGATTTGTTGGAAAGCGAGATCAAAGCGGCAATCAAGGAAATGAAGAACAAAAAAGCAGGTGTAGATGGAATACCAGCTGAATTTTGGAAGAACCTCGGGGAAAAAGCAACAAAGGAATTGATAGATTTATGCCGAAGCAAGGAGAATGACCAGAGGATTTTACAAAGACAGTGATAATACCTCTACAAAAGAAGAGAAATGCAATAGAATGTGGAGATAACAGGACAATCAGTTTCGTAAATCAGGTATCTAAGATCATGTTGAGAGTGGTGACAAGAAGGGTAGAGGCGAAGGCAACAGACTTCATAGGAATGACTCAGTTTGGATTCAGAAAAGGATGTGGGACTAGGGAAGCAATTGGTGTGATGAGGATGCTCTGCGAGAGGAACCTTGAACATGGGAAGGAACTGTTTGTATGCGTTGTAGATTTTGAGAAGGCTTTTGACAGAGTAAACTGGGTGAAGATGATGGAGATACTGAAGGAAATCGGAGTAGATTGGAGGGACAGGAGATTAGTCAGCAAGCTGTACTTAGACCAGGAGGCAGTAGTTAGAATAGCAGATGGCGAATCGGAACCATGCGGGCTTGGCAGAGGAGTTAGACAAGGATGCCCTTTATCTCCAATTTTGTTTTCGATTTATGCAGAAAAAATTATGAATGAGGCTATGGAAGGGATTGAGGAAGGTGTGAAAGTCGGGGGGAAGCTGTTAAAGGATATACGGTTTGCAGATGACCAAGTCATGGTGGCGAGCACAGAACAAGGACTTCAGAAATTGATGGATGGGTTAAACGCGGTGGCCAAGAAGTTTGATATGAAGATAAATGGGAAGAAGACAAAGGTGATGAAGATGTCTAGGAAAGGAGGAGGAATAATTAACATTCTGATTGACGGCCAGAAAGTGGAACAGGCGAAAAAGTTTAAGTACTTGAGCTTTGATCACAGATGATGGAAAGAATAGCAAGAATAGGAATGGCAAAGGATGCTTTTAGCAAGAGAAAGTAGTTATTAACAAAGAGGATGAACCAAGAGGTAAAGAAAAAGATTGTGAAGGCAGTGGTGTGGAACTTTATATGGGTCCGAAGCATGGACTTTGAAGATGGAAGACATCAGAAGGTTAGAGGCTTTTGAAATGAGGAGTGTGGAGAAGGATGGAGAGAATAAGATGGATACATTGAAGAACGAATGAAGTAATGGAAGTTGTTGGGGAAAAAAAGAGGACTAGTGAAAATGATTGCGAGAAGAAAGAACTGAATTGGACACATTCTACGCGGAGGATTGTTGAAGGAAGAATGGAAGGGAAAAGACCTAGAGGAAGGAAAAGAATTGGCATGCTGGAGGAACTGAAGTCGTTTGTGAAAATGAAGAGGACAGAGAACAGATTGGAATGGAGAAGATGGATGCCTAGGACCTGCCCATAGGCAGAATACTTAGAAGTGTCCTGTAAAGTAATATTAGTGCGCTCTTTTTAATGGGTAATTTCATTTTAGTACTGTAAATGGAGGAGATACTACACAACAGGCATTACTTTCGGTACGACCCTCGTACAAGAGTGAATATAATTGAAAGCTTTTATGCACAGAATTTTTGTCAATTCAGCACAAACTATAAAAGCCTCGGGCAAAGGGTTTTATTACCTGTACATTGATTTTGGACTTTAAAAAAAGTAGTTATATTCCATTTGGTGAGTTAAGGCAATATTTATTCTTCATCCCAAGGGATTTTAGGGGATTAAGAGGCATTTTGCTTAAAATGACCAGGGGATATTGATTAAAATCCGGCTGTGGACTTACCATTGATGGTTGTGATATTTATGAAGGAATCACCATTTCAAAGATGAACTGAATGAATCCTGAATGAGTCCTGATCTTAGTCTTCGAATCATGTCCGTTTCCGATGAATCTAATAAAGTGAAGTCCCTTTGGGCTGAGCCCTGCTGTCAATCTGTGCACATTAACTCTTCCATTACTGCCCCGGCAGCACACAACGTTGGGCCAACATTGGCTGTGAGTGGTGGAACTTGAGCCTATGCCCCATGCAGGCCCAACATCGGCGCTAAGGCGGCAGCCAACATCTGTCATGTCTCAGAATGAGACATCTATCTCAGTTATTTGAACAAAAAGCTTCCCACAAAATAAGCGATATGGCGACTAGGGTTGTGAGTGGCGGTAACATTACCGCAAAGTTACCGGTTTATCGGTAATTACCCCATTGTCGCTTACCGGTAATATTACCGGTAAATTACTGATGACGAAAATCTTATCCATATAGAGATGTAAAATTACCGGTAAGAGAGAGGTCATTACCGGTAATTTACAAGCAATTTACCAGTAATTTACCAGTAATTACCAGTGTTTTACCGGTGTATTGCCACTAGGTTACTGGTGTTCCAAGAATGCCATACTAAACAAATTTTTTTTTTAGTCTAGTTATTTTCTTTTGCAGTCTATGTATAGGTAAAGCAACATCCTACTTGTGAAATATTGAGAGACAAGCTTTGGCAGGGTACTAGGATTGTGGATACCGAGAGAGCTAGTGAGTCATGCCATACGAACTCAACCAGGTAGGGTGCTCTACCACCTCGGATTTCGCGATAAAAATTCTCAGCGATTGAAGTCAATCTAATGAATCCGTAAGAAAAGTATCGGCTCCATTGTTTCTGCAGTTTGCGAGATATCGTCCCTCAAACTCTGGGGGAAAACCGAAAAATCCCATGGACGGGAAAATTTTCATCTCAGGAACCGTTCATCGTACGGAGGCGTGCAATTGCTTGAATCGAAGCTGTTCGGTAGGCAACAATTATCTCTATACATCCTTGGAGTTTGAACGAGATTTCAGCATCATAGTTAGAAAATGTGGAATTTGAGCCCTTTTGACTGTCAAATATCCCTATTTGGCGAGAGAGAAGGCAAATCTCGCGTAACGAGAGATTTGCCTTTTTTCATCCTAGAGAGAAAATCTTTTCTTGGTAGAATGAACTCCTCTTTCGGTTGCATGAAAAAAGCAAGTTACTTGTTTGACTTTTTGTCCACTACGGAGAGAAAACTGTAACTTAAATTTGAAATTTTGGTCATCTTTGGCCTAGTATTCTTTGATGTAGCGCAGCACTTATGGTATCATGGATAGTGTCTCCTGGAAGGTGAGCCTCATTCCTCAAAAAAGACACTTTACTTTAAATAAAGTGCCTTTTTTGACGAATGGGAAAAAAAAATTCCGAAAGTTGCGTAGTAAAAAATATGAATTTTTGCATACACAGTATGCACATCCATAAAATAGCCTTTCAGAGTTGGATTCGTCGTCTAAATTCGTGCAGAGAATAGCGGATCTGGTTTGGCTACAAACGGCACTATCTGCTGAGGCTCCAAATGAAGGCTCTGCGAGGTCTTGTTAAGAGACTGTGAAGGACTTTCCTCACTTTGACCGAAGCTTACATCTGCCTTATTTCTCATACAACCTTGCGCTTTGGAGGGGTTTCTCCAATAGCTGGTAGGGACACGTCCGGATTCTCACGCGTTGCATCTGGTGGAAGGTAATTTCCAATGTGATGATACAAGACTCAGAAGTAACCGACCTTGGTGGAGAGACAGACATGACTAATCCAACCTCCCAAAGCTCTGTTTGTGGAATTAGGAGGTTTTCTCAACTGATTTACCTTGACAACCGCATATAAAGACACTGTTTCTATCCAGGAATCAGAGAAACCTTTAGGTAATCTGGAGCCCTTTCGTGCTTCTCCTAATACTCCTGATGCCTAATACTGCTTTGCTGTGCTTTTCGAAAGGATCAGCGCAACGGTGGTTAGCTTTCCCATGCATGTAACGATCGATGTAAACTTTTTGATGATGCAGGCATAACCATTCAAGTTCACGTTCGGATTCTACATGGAAGCGCACTCTCACCTCTGATTTCGATCCGACAGATCGGTAACGGGGGTCAGTGCGGGATATTTATTTCTATCCGTTTATGGCAGTCCCCTGGCTCTAACCCAAGTACCACAGTATGTTGATGAAACGTTTTCGAAATTTTGCCTATGTTGTTCTATGTTGCAAGTTGCTGTACAACATTGAGAAAACATTGCTTCAATGTTTTCACTTGAAATGTTGCTGCGACACTTCTACGAATGTCATTGCAACATTAGTTATCAACATTGAAAGAATGTTGATACTCTTGACATCGACAACGTAGCGACAACATTCTGATACAACATGGACTTTAAAATTTTAGAGAATTGTAAAGTTGTCCTCATTGCCACGAGATGGAGACGTAAGTCTCGCTTTCTCACAGTACACAAAAGTGCCCTTCTCCCTTTCCCTGGAATAGTCCTGCACAGGAATGTCTAGTACCTTGCCAAATGTCTCGCATTGTCTCATTATAGGAATCAATGAACACGGACACATCATCACTTGTTATCCTCATATTCCAGACAGATTAATGGGGTCAATACAAAATAAGCTCATATTCCCAAAAAGAACCCTTTCATCCTACAGGATAATAAAAACGATTGTAGAGAGTCTGTGATCTCAATCCTTCATATTCTCATTCGGGCTACCAGCTGAGGAAACGAAGGGTCGATCTCGTGGACACTCCATAGAACATTACGGTCGGACCTTTTCCTTTATTGTGCAATTTAGCACATCCAGGGGAAGATCACCTCCAAAAATGTACTGTCTCCTGCCCGTACGTGATACAGACACTGTATTATGCATGGGTAGAGGGTAAAACCAGTACAGGCTTCGTCCTGTTGATGAGAATGTCTGAGTAGAGAGGTATATGGTACGAAAGGATGAAATAAATAATTCAATATTGGTGGAATATCGGTCCAGTTCAGGACCAGTGAAGATGTCTCATTATAGGAATCAATGAACACGGACACTTCATCACTCATGAAGTGTCTGTGTTCATTGATCCTCATTTTCCAGACAGATTAATGGGGTCAAGATAAAAAAAGCTCATATTCCCAAAAAGAACCCGAATTCTTGGAAAAAATAATTCGTCGAATTCATCCTACAGGGCAATAAAAACGATGATAGAGAGTCTGCGATCTCAATACTTCATATCCTCATCCTGGGTACTAGTTGAGGAAACGAAGGATTGATCTCGTGGACACTCCATAGAACATTGCGGTCGGACCTTTTCCAGTATTGTGCAATTTAGCATATCAGGGGAAGATGACCTCCAAAAATGTACTGTCTCCTGCCTGTACATGATACAGATACTGTATTATGCATGGGTAGAGGGTAAAACCGTACTGGTTTTACCCTCAGGCTTCGTCCTGTTGATGAGAATGTCTGAGTAGAGATGTAAAGTATATGGTACGAAAGGATGAAATAAATAATTCAATATTGGTCAAACATCGGTCCAGTTCAGGACCAGTGAAGCCTACGCTTTTCTGTAATGCCAATATAGGCCCAGATTAGGTGCCCGTGAAGCAACGTTTAGGAAATGTTGATGAACAATGTTGCACCTATGTGTAAATGTCCAAAACGTCAACGTTCCTCAAATGTTGCTAAGGAACATTGCAATTACGTTGAAAATCGCTACTTATTCATTACATATACGTTGCAGATACGTTTCAGGATTTATGTTGCTGCAATGTTATTGCAGCAACATAAATCCTGAAACGTATCTGCAACGTATATGTAATGAATAAGTAGCGATTTTCAACGTAATTGCAATGTTCCTTAGCAACATTTGAGGAACGTTGACGTTTTGGACATTTACACATAGGTGCAACATTGTTCATCAACATTTCCTAAACGTTGCTGAAATATCTTGTGTTACTTAAGATAGACCCAATTCCAGCATAGGGCCAACTTAGGTGTGCTGCCGGGGGATTAGAGTGCTAACCGATCAATCATTTTACATTATCGCTGTTTCTGCCGAAATCGCCCGTCAAGCAAAGCTCTCTACTGTCTGATATATTTCGATCCAAGAACAAGGCACTGAGGAGAGTCTGTAGTGACCGACCTCGTATGATAACGCTCAAGTCAATATTGCGATCGGTTGTTGGGATTTCAAGAGGACTTTAATATGTCAAAGCAAATAAATCAACACACTATAGCAAGAATGCCATAGCGCAGACAATGAAAACGAGACACACTTGGAAGAGTCTCCGACACGTTCAGGATAAATAAATGAAATATCAAAAATTTGCACCACTGAACAGCAATGGGCCCGGTGAGAACCGATCTAATTGTAATTCATCACATTCTTAACAAATGTCATCATCAGTATTTTTGGCGCAGATGCTGGGATTACAAATGGACTTTGATAATAAAATTAATACGTCAAGATTAAAATAATAATAATAATAAAGCACTTCATGTACAATGTACACAGCACAGCACAGCACTCATTTCCCTTAATGAGGGACATTCAATAAACATATGGATTAAAGTCCCCAGACTGCCACATGAAGGACATAATGGAGAAGAGTTGCTGTTCATTTTAGATTTCAAAACTGGGGACACTAGGGAATTGTGTAGAAGTCTCCAGTTGATGTCACCATATTTTTTTTCTTAGGGGAGCCGGTAAAAGGATTTCCAGACGGGGACAAATATTTCTGTGCCTGGGAGAAAGCAATGGACATGGTGTGTGGGGTGATTGACTAGGCTTTTCTTGTAGATGAAATGAAATGTAGATGTTGGATTCGAAGGAACATCGAGACAACGGCGGAAGGAATTGTCAAAAAATTGCAGAAGAGTGAGGCCAGCATACTCTGTATCTAGATTGACGTTGCTGTGCCACTTTTCGGTTTTGCGTTTTTCACTCGATTCGGTTATCAGAGCGTTTTACTCCAAGCAACGCCGATGCTGACCCAGAAGCAAAAGGAAAGGCGAGTACTATTGGTATATACAGTATATGCTATTGGTATTGGTGTTGGAACACGATTGCAACACGATTAGTGCCGAATGGTATTCTCCAATTCCAATACCTGTTATCTATTGAGGAGTTCTCTGGGAAAAGTTCGCCATGTCTGAACGGGTCTGAAATTTATAGGTGTATATACATCTTATATATATAGGTATAGGTATATATCTTGGAAACAATTTGAAAAAAAAGAATTGGGAGGAAGCCGAACACAAAATCAATTCTTTAATTGCAAAATGGACTTCTCGTTTCCCCAAGATGTCCTATCGTGGACGTGTTGTGATAATTAATCATCTGATAGCTCCAAAACTCTGGTATGTGTATCTTACATGTATCGAACCTCCACCGGGATTCCTCTTAAAATTGAAACTCTTTTTAGAAACTGTCTGGCTAGGGAAACATTGGCTTCATCCGGTATATCTTCACCGCAAGCTTCTCCTTGGCGGACAAAATCTTGTCTCCCTTGAAGCTAGGATACTTTCTTCTCGTCTTTCTTTTCTAAAACGAGTTCTCACCATGACAAGCAGACATCCATCATATGATACCTTTCTTTTTTTATTTGCTCAGCTTGCGACTTCCCTTCAAGAAGTCTAGGGGTCCTACTGCTAATTTCACCACACATCACACATGAAACAGCAACACTTTGATTTTCTTTAAACCTCAGTTGGAAGTCTGAGGTTTCTTCTCCCGACCTCTTCCCTTTAATTCCACTGAAACCCAATATTTTTCTCAAGCTTTTTCAATTTCATCGTCTGGTGCTTGGGAAGTAACCAATTTTACTACACTACAATATATACACAATGGTACCTCATGGATGAACCCAGACACTATACCAATTACAGGAAGAATAAACTCCAGGATACACAGACAGATCTCCATGGACCCACACACTCTTAGGAAAAACTTCCTCCTGATAAAACAACACAAAGCACTCATTTCAGCTCCATTTTCTTAATACAACTCCCAGAAATGTCCAATCCCAGGCACAGAAAAATTTGTCCCCATCTGGAAATCCTTTTACCGGCTCCCCTCAGAAAAAAAAGATGGTGACATCAACTGGAGACTTCTACACAATTCTCTAGTGTCCCCATTTTTGAAATCTAAGATGAACAGCAACTCTTCTCCATTATGTCTTTCATGTGGCATTCTGGGGATGCATATCTTTATTGAATGTCCCTCATTAAAGGAAATGAGTGTATACATCGAAAAATTTTTGAAAATGATTCATGCTGACAACCCTGAATGTTAAACTGTTTCTCTTTCACATTTCCCAGAACGTGCTTCCCTTACAAAATCGGAAATCTCCATCATTGGTTTCATCAAGAGCAAAATCTACAAATCATACATGTCTTACCTTTCAGAAACAGAGAATGGTGAGAAGCCAATCACTCTTTTTAGAGATGCATTGTAAAAAAAATGAAACAAGCCTACTACCTCCATTGCACCATAGAAACACGTACATCATTCTTCACCGACTGCATGAAGACGGGGACATGGGATTGAAATTTTTAAAAACATTTTATCCTGAAGGAGAGGTCGGGAGTAGCGGTTTCATCCGCAAAAGCTGGGAAAAGGGCAGCACCCCACGTCGCATTCCAACCGTCCTGGAGGCGGGGACCCAACCTCAGGTTCCCAATCCCAATCAGGTTCTGAAGTTTATTGTCCCCTTTCGTGATCGAAGTCATTTCCTTTGTACATGAAGTGCTTATTTTATTTTATTTTGACGTATTATTATTATTAAAGTCCATTTGAAATCCCGCTATGTGCATCAGATAAAATCCGAGATAAGTGGCAAAAACTTCTCTTAGCTAATTTGTTTTCCAGCTAATCTGAGCTAATCCAGTTTTCAGTCAAATGACATGTTAAACCTAATCCCAAAGAATGAATATCCTCTGCAGCACACTTACGTTGGGCCAACATTGGGCCCATATCAAAATTCAACATTTGCGATGTGCGCCCAACGTTGGTCTTGTCCCGCTGCCCCACGTTTGGCCAACGTCAAAAGCCCACGTGCGCCATGATATTCAGGGTATTAAAAGAGGATTCTATTGAGATTGTATTGAACCTTGCCACCGAGTCTCTCGTTCGGGCTGGAAGTACTCTAGGGAATAGTACTTCCTCCGATTGCCATCTTTGGAAGCCTTCACTTTCTATAACAGGATTTGAGCCCCACTGTGATTTCACTAATCACCCATTTGGACAAGCACTTCTATAGCCGATGAAGGGTCTCTTCATCGGCTATGGAAGTGCTTGTCCAGCAAGAGTTGGGTGATCATATCTTTGTAGGCGGCTCCGACGTGATTTAACGTTAATGATAATCACGAAGAGATCGCCAGCGTGTTCGAGGTTCATAATGACTCCGTTGACTCCTTAAATATACAACTACTTTATTGTGACAACGAGCTTGGAAAGAGGTCAATAATAATGAGAACCAGGAAATGGATATGGGGCAAAAATTCAAAATTCTGTTCCCCTAAACGCTTATTAGGCCATAGATACTCAATGAGCAATACCTGAATATAAACCCGTGTGGTATCGGTGGGGTGACAGACAGCATACGATCTCCAGCACTGACATCAAGGGTCCGCTCAATATCCCGCGTCTTCTCTCAGGTTTCTCCTCACTATTCTACAATTCGACTCCCTTGTCCGACTCACTCACTTGACATCCCTGACTCGACCCGACCCGACCCTTTTATTGCGTTATGCCGGACATGCGCATTATCTTTTACGATGATTTCATCATCCTTATGAAAGTACCTCCTACAGTACATCTTGAGTCACACCCGAACCTCCCCGAGGGGAACCAGACGCAGTCTCTACGATCAAGGTATAAAAGTGTTATTTTATTTATATTTTTATCCTCCCTATATCAAGTGAAGCCCCAATTTGAATCATGCTTCCTCCACGATTAAGAAGAGTCTGTTTGGACTGCTTAATCTATTTAAACAAATGAACTGAGAAATTCGAATGTCTTCATGTTCTTTATGGAAATGGTTCAAGTACCGCAAGAAAGGTACTGGGGTCTTAAATTAATGGTTCACTTCTTGATCCCACTGAAAAAGTGGCCGCATAGTCGCCATCTCACATATGCTGTGGAAAGCTTTTTTTTTTCAAATAACTGAGATAGGTGTCACATCCTGAGTCATGACGAATGTTGGCTGCCGCCCTAACGCCAATGTGTGGCCAACACGGGCAGCCCATTGCGATGTTGGCCCACTTTTTCCCGCTCGCTGCCAACGTGGGCCTACGTATTATGCTACCGGGGATGTAATCAAAGATGAATTTCACCAGCACCCAATTTCATATTTACAAGCGCAACATGCAATCAAGAAAGTACAAATTAAGAAGTCTGTCTTGGAAGCCCTGCCTTGCATATCCATGTAAATTCCATTGCTGCAACTAAGAGATATATCAATTATAAGGACCCTGCCTCATGTCTAGTACTTAATTTGGCGCAATCATTTCAAATTTCTCTGACCAGAACAGCTGAATAAATATCATTTTTGGTATTCTGACGAAGAAAATTCTATGGCATTTTCAACTAATTCTCTTTGGAGTTCCATTCATATTTGGCATGGGCATAGTGAACCTGATCACTCCATGAAATATGGCATGTGGGTAAGGGCGATCATTGTCGATGAATCCAGTCCAGTTTTCTCAAAGAAAGAAAAGCAATGAATATCGAGAAGTGAGAGCAGAAGAGCTTGTGGGATATCGCTTTCTCCGTCTTCGGGGTAAATGTGATCAACTGGACCTTTCCAGCGCAAAGGCCCACAGTCTTTAAAGTGATTGAATGAAAACACCATAATTTGAAACTGAGAGGCTAACCTTCACGTGCACAAAAGATATGTTTTGCTTATGAAAGATTAAAAAATGAAACTGATTGTTTTTTTTACCACACGTACCCCGAATGACTACCCGAAACGTTCCGACTAGCCACCAAACAGTCTGGACTTTAATACAACTGAGAACTTGTCTTATGAGAGAAACGAGCGCCATCCGTTTCTCATGGAGAAACGAACGCGGAAAAATCCGGATGAAGAATGGCAATGAATTAACATGTTGACCTAAAGTCATTTGATCGTAGAGATCGGGAAGAGAAATGTTTGGCTCTTATTGATCTCCCTCCGAGGGAGATCGAATCAATTTTCGACTGTTACATTTCTATCGAATATTGTATGGCCTAAAGAATCTGTGAAAAAAAAATTAATCGCTTCCGGCAGTATTCACCAAAATCTAACACCAATTTCTTGCCACTGCATGCCAAAACTATATATAAGGGGACCGGAAAGTAATGTCATTTTTTCTATCAATCACAAACATTTGTTTTTACAAGTAGGTATTTTTAGTTTCAATCAATTATGTAATCCCCATCATCAAGGACTGTTTCCCATCTTTTTTTAATCAATTTTTTAATTCCCTGTTTATAGAAGGAGGCTTGCTTTGAGGCAAAGAATTCCGAGAGAGCAGTTTTGATAACATCAATATTTCTGAAAGTCTTGTCACTACTGCTGCAGAGATCGGGATAAATGATAATCTGATGGGACAATGTTGGGTGAGTATGGGGGGTGAGGCAGGACTTCCCAACCCAAATCCTTGATCGTCTGTTGGGTCATTTTTGTAGGATGTGGTCTCGCGTTGTCGTGCTGCAGAATTGCCCCTTTTCTGTTGACCAGTGCTGGACGTTTCTCAATCAGAGCCTGGTGCAAACGGTCCAATTGTTGACAATAGAGGTCTGCAGTAATGGTCTGACGTGTCTCCAACACCTCAAAGTGTTTTATACTGACACTGTCCCACCAAACGCTCAACAGGACTTTCTGTGGGTGTAGGCCTGGTTTTGCTGTCGGAACCGGCTGCTGGCCAGGGGATAGCCACTGGTTCATCCACTTGGTGTTGACATAAAGAACCCATTTCTCATATCCGATGTCAATTCGATGAAAAATGGTTCTCTCTCTTGTCTCGTCATCAATGAGTTGCAAATTGTTGTGCGCTGGGCTTTGTTTTCAGCTAAGAGTTGGTGGGGAACCCAAACGCCTTGTCAATTAACGAAGAATTGAGTTTTTCTGCCAATTGTTGGATGGTTTGATTCAATCTCCGACCTCAGGAGATCATTGTCCAGCTTCACCGATCGTCTCGAACGATAGTCATCCGAGAGGTCAAGATCGCCTGACCGGAATTTTCTGAATCAACGCTGGCATTTGCGGACATCCAATACATTTCCATAAAAACCACAAATGTTCTTGGTGGCCTCCGTTGCCTTACTGCCCTTACGAAACTCATATAGCATACAATGTTATATATAGAGCTCTTCAGGAATGTGGCCAGACATTTTTGCTGACATTTTTTTTTTTTAATTGTGTAAAACTTGAGTTAATTTAGGGGAATATGTCCAGAGTATCAAATAAGAAACTGATCAAAGAGACCAATCGAAAGTACCAACAAATGCTGTGATAAGCTATTACTTCCTCACTTTTTTCATTACCGTAATCTCTTCAAGATGTAAACTGAACGCTGGAAATAGGGTAAGACCACCTAAGTTCGGACAGTACCTATCCCAAGTAGCAACTTTGATCCAAAACAAGTCCATTGGACATAACCTCATGGACACTTGGACATCCAATGTCCTCCTCGGACATCACTAAATGACTAAATGTCTCGTCCAAGGATAATCCTTGGGCATGTCCATTGGATGGCCTATCGGATGTCCTTTTTTTTATAGATCCATTGGAGATTCCCTACTGGAAAGCTATCGGATGACCATTTAGGGATGCAGCACTAGTAATCCCCAGGTAACGATGGAACAAAATTTGCATACTCATAAATATTCATGGAGTGGGAAAGGAGCTTTTTTTCTATATTGATGATCTCGCCCTCTCGCTTTCCTTAGAGGAACTAGGAGGGAGGCGTTTGTATGGAAACTATCGATTTGGTAACCCATACCCACAATCACGTGTTTCCTGCTTTAATACATGAACTGATAATCAAGATGGCGGCAATTGAGGTAACGAAGGATCAGCAATTATGGAATTTCGGATCAACGAGAACATCAAACCAGTTGAAATTTACTGACGATTTTCTGCGCAGTATGATGCGGAGGACATTCGCATTTGGCTGGGGCAAGTTGTTTAAAGATGGACTTGAATGTGCACCGAATGAACATGCTACAAGACCACAGCCACCAAGACATGCTGCATGTTGTTCCTTTTGTAAAGATTCAAATTCATTGCTCTGAATGCCAAAATATTCAAAATTCTTCCTTCTTTCTGACAACTGCTAATCCACCCACAAACCTTGTGATTTGCGACGAAGATGAAACCTTGTGATGTGATCCCCTTTCCTGTATTTCTATTATATTATGAAGTTCTTTTCACATGATGTTAATGGTTGGAATTATATATTTTATGAAACCTCAACTGATGAAATGGCGTTGAAGCATATACAGAGATAGAGCAAGCTTCCTAAGAAGCTTGTATCATACATGCTTTTAACAGGTTGGACCATGCTTCACCAGTGTGCGGCGTCCAACCTTAGCATTGTGTTCCATCCAATGAAGCACGTATCATACGTGTATGATGCATGCTTCACGAAAATGTTTCATCAATGTGCGGCCGGCCTTAAGGGGAACCACACTCTTTCCATGCAATGTGCAAGAATTGCCGTGAGTCTCCTTGAGCTATGTTACGTCTTTCAACAAATGAATTGCATCATGCCCCGGCAGCACACCCACGTTGGGCCAACGTTAGCTGCGAGCGGGAAAAAGTGGGCCAACATCGCAGTGGGCTTGCCGATGTTGACCCCACATTGGCTGCGAGTGGGGAGAAGTGGCCTAACAGTGGAGTGGGCTGTCCGTGTTGGCCTCACATTGGCGCTAGAGTGGCAGCCAATATTTGTCATGACTCAGAATGCGACATCTGTTTCAGTTATTTGAACAAAAAGCTTCCCACAGTTGTTGCGAGATGATGACTATGCAGCCGCTATTTCAATGGGATCAGGGAGTGATTCATTAATTTAAGACCCCAGTACCTTCCTTTGCGGTATTTTATCCATTTCAAGCCTCTTTGAGACTTTAAAAAAGGGGTGTCCGAACTAAGGTCCGAACTTAATTTTTCCGCATCTAAGTTCGGACATCCACATTATAGGCGATATCGGTTGTCATGAAGCTAAGAAGGACAACAGCTTTGTTGCACTCATACCTCATCGTGTCGCGCTCCCGAGAGCAAAAAATGAAGCTTCCGTTGAGCTAGGACGAGCGAATGATGAGACCAGGGAGGCTTACTATCCGAACACTGACCACCAATGTTCGGACAATGTTTACCCTATACTGTACTACTAGGTTCAAAAAGTTTCGAGACTCGGGTCACCGTGGCCTGTGTCGTATGTGTTGAACACACAACACGCTGTGTTGCATACCAAAATAAATTTTGCTGAGTGTAGTTAGGGTTCCACACTACGTGCATATCAAGGGCACACGTGCAACTATTCAGCTGTCAGTCGGCGGACTGCATTCACCTTGTGAAGATGCCACTTTACGAAAACCGTGCTAATGTGAAATTTTGCCAGAGACTGTGTAAAACGGCTGCAGATACCTATGGAATGCTGAGACAGGCGTATGGGGGCAAGACAATCTCACGTCCTCGAGTGTTTGAGTGGCATCGACGATTCCGAGAAGGCCGTAAGTCCGTGGAAGGTGATGTTGGAGGTGTTCTTCGTCCACGAGGGTATTGTACATCATGAGGTCATTCCGGAGGGTAGAACGGTGAATAAAGAGATGTATGTAGATGTGCTGCGGCGTCTCCGAGAAGCAATCCGAAGGAAACGACCACCTATGTGGCCAGACAAGAATTGGATTCGCCTTCACGACAACGCACCAGCGCACAGATCCCTGATGATGAGCTGTTACTTGACAGACACTGGCACCGTCTTACTACCACATTCCCCCTACTCCCCGGACCTTTCCATCTTTCACTTTCACAGAAGAGGCGAAGGGAGCCACGGTGGCAGCACTGAACGGGGTCGCTAAAAATGGGTTTCAGTTCTGTTTTGAGGAACAAGTGTTCCGGCAGCACACCTATGTTGGGCCCATGTTGGGATTCGACATTTGCCCATTGAGGGACCAACGTTGGTCCCCCTTAGGCTTGTCCCGCGGCCAACGTCAAATGCCAACGTGCGCCATGACATTCTGGGGATTTCGATTGAACTTTCGTACGTAATTGTTCAGCTCCCCTACCGGGGACCTTGCCAGAGTCTCCCTCGGTCTGGCTGGAAGTACTATAGGGAATATTAATTCCTCCGATTGTCATCTTTTGAGGCCATCACTTTACAGGATTTGAGCCCCACTAAGCCCTTCATCCGCTATGGAAGTGCTTGTCCGGCATGACTCGGATGATCATATATTTAATCACACCCGAACCTACCCAAGGGGAACCAGGCCCAGTTTGGACTGCTTAACCTGTTGAAATAAATGAACTGAGAAATTCTTACTGACTGAGAGTGTCTTCCTTTACGTTCTCTATGGAAATGGATCAAGTACCGCAAGAAAGGTACTGGGGTCTTTAATTAATCACTCCCTGATCCCACTGAAACAGGGGCTGCATAGTCGCCATCTCCCATCAATTGTGGGAAGCTTTTTGTTGCAATGGTGGCTACATACCTGCCATCTCGCATATTCTGTGGGATATTTTTAATTCAAATAACTGAGATAAATGTCGCATCCTGAGTCATGACAAATGTTGGCTGCCCCCCTAGCGCCAATGTGGGGCCAACACAGACAGCCCATTGCGACGTTAGGCCACTTTTCCCCATTTGCAGCCAACGTGGGCCCAATGTATTGTGCTGCCGGGGTTGTGGATGTGTCCACACCAAATTGATACGAATTAAACATACATGTGCTGCCTGGGCTCATATACAGGCTGGAGGAAAAGTGAAGGAACATAGGACCTTTGGGGGAATGTAATTTTCAATGTGACTGCTTAATGGCAGTACATTTCTGTACCTCTTTTTCATCAATAGTTGAATCATACAATAGGTGAAGTAAGGGGGAAGAGAGCTCCCGCTGACTCCGTTGAAATTGGCTGGAAATGAACGACCGTTACCCACTTGGAACAAGATTGGCAGTTTTGGTAATAATGCGTTATTTCCATTGATGTTCATGTTGGTGACCATGTCTGACTTTGCACAATTTTGCCATAAGTTGACGGACAACATTTGGAAGGGATTTTTCACTGAGTGTTGTGAAACAACGTAACAATGGTGAATAAAACAGAAAAACGAGTGGAGTTGGTGATGATTTATGCAAAAACAGATAACACTTTATAGAAACTAACAGGATTACCGTGGGAGACACCAAAGTAAGCCAAGACTGTCAATCCACTGCATTTCGGATGTGATCGCGAAATTCCGGGCAACCAGCAGTGTTCTCGATGTAAATAAAAAAAAAAGCCGCAACAGGAGAAGCCGACCAAGCACTAATTCTTGCCCAAAGTGTCTATACCACCGCAACTATCAACGCAATAGATGCTGAGAGTTGTGGGCATTAGTGAAATGGTCTGTCAAGAAGGAAAATTAAACTCCCTAAAATCTCCTCTGTTCCCTCACGTATGCCCCACTCTGTGCAGTATGCAATCAGCACGCATCCCCAGTACTTTTGGAACGGTACTTGATATTTTCGCCACAGACGACGCCGGGAAGGTACTTCACTTCCTGTATATATTCGACGAAAGAGGCAACCCAACCCAACAGTTGGGTTGGGAGTGGAGTGAATATTAGCCTTCTGTTACTTAACTTCTAATCCCCCAGTGCTTATGCTTACGTGGGACTGGGATGCCTCTCTCTTTTCTCAGCAAGAGTTCATGTTAGTGAGGGGCATCATTCAAAACGACTTCGGAGGGTTGAGAACGTATCGAGATGATATTCGCATAGTACTTCAGCAATAAAATAGCGCATGCGCACGAATTAAACAGCGTGTTGAGACCTGTCTTATTTCAACATTGTTGATTCAACGTTGTTTAAGGTTGAAGAAATAAAAGTTCAATATAGAATCAACGTTGATAAGCAAATGTTGAATCAACGTTGCAATATTGCTGTTGAACATTGAATCAATGTGGATATACTGTTGATGTCAATGTTGCCTCAAGGTTGAGAAAAAGAACATTAAATATGAAATCAATGTTGACTGCCCAAATAGCCATGGGTGATCCAAAACTCGTCTATGGACAGTCCAGTTGTCCAGAGATGGATATAAGTCCAGAGGCGGTCGTCCGTTGGATGTACATAGGATGCCATCGCCATGGATCGATATATTCTTGTGCATTCTCAGCTTTATTCGAGCAAATTTTCCCTACATCGAACACTCAATTAGTTCCTTTTCATTGAATGAAGTTTTTATGGAATGGCGTTACGAGGGTCCGATCGTGGGATTTATTTTGCTATTTTTTTTCTTATAATATCCCATCTTAGGTCCCAACCCAATAACTTCAATCAATACATAGATATTGTGACATTATAATTGGACCAGTGCAGGATTTCATTTAGATTTCGACATTACGAACGAAACGATGTGTCAGTCCTTCTTCGGGCATCCATGCAGCAAAGGAACCTCCAAGGACAACATATGGTCTTCCATTGGATGTCCTTCGATGGAATCCCCGCCCCATTGAGGCCTTTCAACTGGCCTGACATCTAACAGTTCATTTTAGAAATATAAAGTTCCCATAATATAAGTGAGGTCGCGCTCATCCCGCCGCTGTATGTCTCCCGATTCCTTAAATGCTAACGAATTGTTCTGCCTAAGCTTTCATCCTCTAATCGATAATTTCCCACGTACAAGCCTAAGGATTGAAGTCATTCTAAATAATTCATTTGTTGAGAGATGTAACATAGCTCAAGGAGACTCCCGGCAATTCTTGCACATTGCATGGTGGTTCTTATTGTGAAGTAAGTCTGTTCCCATATCTCATATGACAGTGCATCCAATGGACATGTCCAAGGATTATCCTTGGACGAGACATTTAGTCATCCAGTGGATGTCCGAGGAGGATATACATTGATATGTCCAAGTGTCCATGAGGGTATGTCCGATGGATTTATTTTGGATCAAAATTGCTACTTGGGTGGCCAATGTTGTTTCGACGCTAGCTGTGTTGACGTTAAACGTTGAATCAATGTTGATTCACCGTGGGTGTGCCACTTGGGTGGCAAGAAAAGCATGATCAAGGAGCTGAGTGATCTTAACGAATTTTGGTGCACAAGCTCATTTTAATGTACCATGAAATCGACTAGAGTTTCAAGGGAGTGGGATCATGGCTGTACATCATGGCTGTAGCCGAGTGGGGTTGTTGCCAGCCGAGTTGGGAATCTTGCATTTTGTGGTGTTTGACCGGGTTTTGGGAGATTTCGAATGATTGGGACTCGGAGAATTTCGGAACAAGGCCCTCGCGAATTTATTTAACATGCCTTTACATTGAATTTCCTGCCTGAGGACCCTCGAGGACGAGACACAGGGAACAACAAATTTGGGGTCCTTTAGAGCAACTGGTGGAACTCACATGTACAAACTTGCGAAGAACGGCATTAGTTACAGCTATTGCGCGGTCGAAGCTGGAGGTAAGTGGGCTACGCGAAGTCAATTGAACCAAGTGGACGAGGCGTCCAGGAGGGAGTTACTATTAGGACTTTCTCTCTCGGAGAACCTCTTTACGACAACCTCTCTTGCCTCTCCAGGCATCCAGAAAAACCTCTACCCCCTTCCCAGCAAACATAGTAACGTTGTGGGAACGTTCCCCCAGGGTCAATACAATGTCATCGATGTTGAAGGTCAAAGTCCAACATTGCGTGAATATTATAGCAGTGTTATGGCATTATGATACCTTTTTAAATCGCATTTTAATATAATATTTATGGTAGTTTCATGGAATATGCATCGCCAAATAGGGAAAAAAAATTTTTTTTTCGCAAAACGACAAAGAACTTATCCAGTGTTACTACCCCGGTAATGCCAGATATTGGGTGAATGCTGGAGCAACATTGGGCACGATGTCTACATGCATCTTGCCATTATTGCCAATACCAGCTAAATATTGACTCAATATTGACTTTCCAATTTTGCCATTCCATCATCGATGCAATATCAGACTGACGCGATGATCCAATGAGCCCAATTTCCAGGGAGGAGTTAATTTTGAGGAAATGCTGAAGTTCTCCTCTTGCCCACTAGATGGAGGTATGGGTCTCGCTTCTCGCACAGTACACAAAAGTACACTTCCCTTTTTCCATGGAATCATCCCTCACAGGAGTGTTTATTACTTCACCATATGTTTTTCATTGTCTCATTATAGCAATCAGTAAAATCGGACACATCAGTTTATTATCCATATATTCGAGACATAAACATGGAGCCCAGGCAATAAATAAGCTCATATTCATGAGAAACCCTTGCACCACAGTGCACATATTGGTTAAAAATAGTTTCTACAAACTCAATTATATACATTGGCTATATTCTCCGGGTTTTGGGAGGGAAAATGATATTTCCTCTTCCAGCGAAGGAGAGGAGGATTTCATACTCCACAGAGCAGAAAGGGGGTAGGCGTTCACTGTAAAGTACGAAGATTAGTACTTTCCGAGTAATACTTAATCTATTGCCTTCATTAGTGACCAATTATGGAATGCTGTGAGGGTTCAAATAAGTGACACTGCAATGTTGGCTCAACGTTCAGCCAGTGTTGAACTTCAACGTTCATCTGAGTGTTCCGATAAGCGACATTGCAATAGTGACTTAATGTTAGCTGCAACGCCAACCAAACACTGGGAAGGACATTGCAATGTTGGCTCGACGTTCAGCCAGTGTTGAACTTCAGCGTTCATCTGAGTGTTCCGATAAGCGACATTGCAATAGTGACTTAATGTTAGCTGCAACGCCAACCAAACACTGGGAAGGTTCAGAATTAACGTTCATACAACGCTGATTGAATGTTAGTATGTTTGCTGGGTATCTACATAATGATTGAAGTTACTGGATTCCGACCTTAGATGAGAGCTTTGAAGTTAAAAAAAAAAAATAGAACTATAAAATCTCACGATCGGATGCTTCTAACGTCATTCCAAAAGACCATCATTCGATAAAATAGAAATAATTGAGTGTTCAATGTAGGGAAATTCTGCTCGGATAAAGCTGAGAATGCATGGGAAAGTATCGATCCATGGCGATGTCGTCCTATTTACGTCCAAAGGGCGACCGCTTAGATACATACATAGGATTTCATCGCCATGGATCGATATTTTCTCATGCATTCTCAGCTTTATTCGAGCAGAATTTCCCTACATCGAACGCTCAATTATTTCCATTTTACTTAATGAAGGATTTATGGAATGGCGTTACGAGCATCCGATCATGGGATTTCTATAGCTCTATATTTTATCATTCAAATGTCTCATCTAAGGTCGAAATCCAGTAACTTCAATCATTATATAGACAGTGTGATATTATCCTTTGACCAGTGCATGATTTCATATAGAGTTCGACATTAGGAACGAAATGATGAGTCTGATGAAATGTTAGCAGTAAGTAATATAGCAGCATAAGACCCACCTGCACCAGTAGCACCCTAATATTAGTACAGTAAATCCAGTGAAGCTATTCCCATCTGCAGCATGGAGCCATTAGTGCCATTATAACCTAGTTTTCGGTAAGTATGATGATGGTTTCATCAACTATCACCTTAAATGTGAAAATAAGAAGTTTTAGATCTAAGCCTAAGTTTTCAATGACGTCTTGGGCTCGGCCATTGCTGCGCAAGGATACATTGTCCCGTACAATAGCTTTTGACTCCTCGAACTCTTCCATGAGATTTTCCCAGAATTCCATGGAAATTCTCGTGCTGACAGACCGTTCAGAGGGCGTGATGTACTACACTCCCCGTACTCGATGAGGGCGATATTGCCACTTCAGGAGTCGGGCGTGGTAACCGTCGCTCCTCGCGGAAAATCTCCATGACCGAAAAAATAGCATTATTTGAAACCACTGACCACCAAGTAGTGGTGTAGACCTGCAATCTTCAGGGTCAAAGCTAGCCACCATCGATGTTGGTTTTCAAGTGGTTGATGTTGCTAATCTCTTTACCATTCCACAAGATATATTCCAAACTTTCTTTGAATGTGCAGGTTGTGTGAGGGTTCGTCCATGTAAATGAATGATTCTCCCTCTGCTACTTCTATCATTTCTGTTCCACAACGTACCAGTAACTGAAAATTGATCATATCAGGATTTTTAGTGCCCCAGCCAAAAGTTTCAGCTAGAAACAGCAAGCTTTCCATCAGTAAATGTGTGCCACTTCCAGCAGGAACTGCAGCATTTCCAACCAGAACTAGTAGTAAATTGGTATGCCGTTTCCAGCTGGAATGAACCACCAACAGGATCCAGCTGGATTCCACGCTGTATTCTGCTGGATTTTTGCTTTTTCTGTCGGAAAATGCCTACCTTCTAATTCCCGATTGGAAACATTTACGTTTCTTGCACGCAATCCACCAGCGGAAAAGTCCATCACATACCGGGTAAAACTAGTAATATTTCCAACCGGAACTTTTTGCCGCGGTGAGCCCCGGACAAACTTTGGTATTCTCTTTAAACAAGAGCAACGCTTCGCAATTCCCAATAATTGTACAGTTCATTCATTTAATAGTTGGCTGTCATGTACTAGTAAGTGAACAGAGATGCATTCTGGCTTGTGACAGCTGCATTTTTAAATGTAAAAATGACTTCCTGAAAGCAGTTCTTTGCCAGTCCAGTTGTGGTGGTGTTCATGTGAGGAGAGTGCCTGTTGAGAAAAGAATTTGATCCTTTTAAGCATTTTTGTGGTGTTTCTTCCTCGTCAGAATATAATTATTTTTTGTCAGAACTTCTCATTAACCCTTTTAGTGCCACGGGCCGATATTTTGGCCACGAATTTTCCACGCACCTGGCCCTTTAAGAGCCAAAAGAAGGTAGTATTGTGCAAACCAATAGAGTTTCGTTGAACCCTACTTCCACTTCTGTATTTTGTAGATAAATTGTAAAAAAAAAACCTGTTGGAGAATGTAAAATAAAAAGTGTATGGACATCATTTAGTTAAATACTCCATTTTGAGTGAAAACATGCCTGGCAGTAAGAGGGCCTTTTTGTCAGGAGTTGAAATGTATTATTGTTCTATGAGGGCCAATCAATTAAAGGATGCCTACCCTTTCCATTCCACTTTGGTGTCCATAATTGCAGCACTGCCTTAACATGAATACCTTCAATTGGCTCCTGCATGCCCTTATCTTTGACGTTTTCTTCCCAGACTTTGAATGTGGTACCAAATGTGTTGCATTCCAGGCATTCTGGGAGGTTTTCTGAGTTCTGGCAAGCAAATTTCTTTACAGTGTAGCTCTGCCAGTTTGTTCCAGGAAGCACAAACCTTATCTAAAACTTCCATTGTGGCTTTGCACCTCTATAGTATGTCATCTACAGTTGACATGTCACGTCATTAAAGGGGTCCTGTGACATCATCTGTGATTAGCTTCTTCTGTTAGGCAATAGTTCTCAACCTTTTTTCACCCACTGCATCCTTTTTGGGCAAAGAGACATTGGTGGCACCCCTGCACGCTCCAATAGACTGCCAGAAACAAAAATACAGGGGTAAATGAAAAATCTCAAGTCCAGGAGCTCTAAACATTTCATGAAAATTTTATGCACTATCACTATCAAGGTAATCACTTCTAAGGTATCATTTATTCAAAGGTATCATTTTGCTAGTTGTACCATTATTGCACTTTAGCAAGACACCTGTGCCTACCTCTTGTTGCACAGGATATCTAGGCGTGGCTTAATTTTTGATGCAAACACGCAGAGGTCATTTTCAATATTGAAACGGAACCTGACCTTGTTCTTATGTGTTCAGAATGAGACGGTTGATATGTAATAGCAAAAGGAATCAATACCTTCATTGCAACAACATACAGATCTTTGTACTCTTCCTTGATTGACTGTCAGAAAGTGACACATTTGAAGAAGTTCCTCAACGGGTTCAATGCACAATTCTAAGAATTGCTCCTCAAGAATTGCATCCCAAAAGGGAAATTCAAACACAGGAGTGAGAAATGGATTGCATATGAAGGAAAACTTGCCTCATTTATCCTGGTCTTGGAAGCATTCCTCAATGTCTTTTTTTATGCCTTAAGTGATAAATGATTGTTGTCATTGAAATAACCACTTTCCTCAATGTAACCTGTTGAAATGTGTTTCAAATCAACTTTGTGTTGATCTGAAATACATAATTGTGTAATATACTTTTTTAATAATATGATTTTTCAACTCCAACATTGATCAACTCATTCACCACTGTCTTATAGTGAAGTTGATCTTGAAACAGTACTGATTCTGTTAAGCTTCCCAATGGAGGACTGCCATATCTTTCCCCTTCAATGAGTGTCATAAATATTGCTGTCATTATTATACAGGGTGGTCATAATGTCCCAAACTATTTGATTGAAAAACTCAAAATTCTTACAAAAATGCATAATGTGCACTTCACATTGTCAATAATGAACCAAATAAAACTGGTGATAATAAATTAAAAATGAGGTATTAGCATTTTTTATTACTGAAGTTCCACATGACCACTTTCCAAATCGATACATAACTGCAATCAATCTGTTGTTTCCCTGAACATTTGAGATGTTCAGCATGTCAGAGGTTATGGTGTTAACAGCAGCATAGATACGATCTCTTAAATCTTCAACAATGAGAACCTTTGTGCTGTAAACCTTCGACTTTATGCAAAAATCCCATGCAAAAAAGCCCAAGGGGGTTAGGTCAGGTTATTTTGAAGTCAACATTCTGTTTGACCTTCAACCAATCCAACAGTTTGGGAACTTCTCATTAGATAATCTCGCACAATGTTTGAGAAATGAAATTTTGGCTTCAAGATTCCCTGACCTAACCCCATTTGACTTTTTTGCATGGGGTACAGGGGGGCTGGGAAAGGGTTAAGTCAAAGGTTTACAGCACAAAGGTTCTCAATATTGAAGATTTAAGAGATCATATCTATGCTACTGTTAATACCATAACCACCCACGTGAAAATTCCACGTATGACAGGGTGTATGGATCTGTATGGTCATGTATGATCATATATTTGCCATATACCACCATATTTGTATTCATATATTAACAATTGTATGGTGCATAATATATTTTACCTGCATTGCAATATTATGTATGATGGGCAAATGGCATCATGCCTGATATGTGGTGAATATGCATAGACAAGTCTTATGGTTATAAGTAAAACATAGCATGAGGTCAGTGGTGTATTTTGGTTGAAGAGTCAGGGGGGACAGGGCAGCGGAGTGGAGGCACCAAGCCCTGTCCCAGGGATGCCCGGGGGGGGCAGCTGCACTCCCCTGCCCCCTCCCTAGAAAATATGCCACTGCATGAGGTTTTTACACATGAGGGCAATTGACCTTCAGATGCCTCTGCAACTTATTTTTAATGCACCTATTGTATTTTACATGAAATATTAAGTACATAACCCTTAAAGTAACTTGCCAAAAGTTTGATTTTGAACTCCCCCAGCTGAAAGTCCTTGTTGGAAACAGCCATAATTTCCAGCTGAACCTCAGTTGGAAATTCAGACCCATTCCAACTGGGTAGCAGCTGGAAAGTAAAGTCAGATCCAGATTGTTCCTAATTGCAATACACTGGTAGAATGAGAATGTTTTTGTTGGTTATTCTTGCTGGAGGTCCATCTACAGAAGCAGCTGAATTTCAACTGGAGGGTCCTCTGTATAAAATTATAATGGTAAATTTCCAGCTGTAAAACAACCTGTATCTACNTTTGTCTTTTAATAGCATTACTGATGAAAATACTTGTGAAGGTTCAAGTCTATAATATTGAAACTTTCGCCTTTATTTACAAGGGTGCACATGTTGAACACCATGAAACATGCATTCTTGGAGTAATTGACTGTGGTCTATGAACAATTGAAAATGAGTTGAGTGAAAGTTAAGTATGGTGACTTGCATATGAATCGTCATACAGTATTAGATGGATTATGGACCCTTTTTGGATACAGACTTGTTTCGGGTAATCTCACTATACATAGGTATGACATGGCATATATGGACAGTACATGGTGCATATGTATGAGCCATTATATGAAAATGTATGGGGTCATCCATTTTCATTCTTATATAATTTAATGTGACTTGTGTCAAACCCCATACATGTTTCATAAATGTTCATATATGTATTGGACTATATGGTCATATATGCCCCTTATATGTCAGACTGGTTAAATATATGGCCATTTCATATATGGTCTTATATGAAATTTGCATGTGGGCACTGACATTGAACATCATGAAAGTTCAGGGAAACAACAGATCGATTGCAGTCATGTCTCAATTTGGAAGGTGGTCATGTGGAACTTCAGTATTAAAAAATGTCATTAACTGATTTTTTAATTTACTTTCACCAGTCTTATTTAGTTCATTATTGACAATGTGAAGTGCACATTATGCATTTTTGTAAGAATTTTGAGTTTTTCAGTAAAATAGTTTGGGACATTATGACCACCCTGTACAGTATTTCAGGCATAATGCTAGATTCCACTATTTTTATGTAGGTAATGGAAGAAT
Organism: Darwinula stevensoni; assembly: GCA_905338385.1. Classification (NCBI taxonomy): domain Eukaryota; kingdom Metazoa; phylum Arthropoda; class Ostracoda; order Podocopida; family Darwinulidae; genus Darwinula; species Darwinula stevensoni. The sequence goes on from CAJPEV010001038.1 coordinate 32,364, forward strand.
TCCATTAATAGTCCAATTGTAATGAGTGTATACACCAGCTTACACTGGTAACATCAATAGAAAAAGTTAAGGTCAATTATTAGGATTGATGATGTTCTTGGATTTGACAGATACAGCAAAATAAGTTATCACTCATCAACAGTGATTGAGAATTCATCTTAATAGCTTCATCATGGTATGTAGGTGCTCTGCATGGAGGAAGAGGCATGAAAAAATTATTAACAAGTCACATGTAACATTTTTTCAGTCATCCATTTATTCATACTTTGAAAGTTCACTATCCTTACCTCACTCACATCAATAAAAATAGTTCTAGCACAAAAAAAAAGTTGTCAGGATGTATAGCCATAGTAATGCCTCTCCATGTACGCAATGTTCATGTCTTGGGAATTGCGTCTCAACCGCCTCCCAATAGGCTCCAAGTCAGCATAACATTGTGGAAAGACTGATTCCACTGCATTCCTTGCCTCTTCAAGGCTCACCTTCCGCACTGCCAACACTGACATTATTGCCTTGTCCTTCACACACTTCTGTTGACAGGAACAAAATGATAAGGAACATGCAAGTTTGTATGGAAAAAAGAGAGAACACAAGTGCCAAGGGGGAAGAACTAACTGCATGTTGGTTTGCTATGGAAAATGGGCTGACATTCCCTTCAACCAATGCACTCATAAAACTGCAATGGGCGAGGTTTGCTGCTCGAATCTCAGTGCATGCCAAGTGCTGCAAATTCTGACAAATAAGGAATAGTTAGTCCACCTCATCCAATTTACCCAGGAATTAGACATGCACTGATAAAATAATATTCCCTGAATGGCATCCTCAACTGAAAAGTTGAAAAATCTCTTGATGTCAAGAGCTTCTTTTGCACCTTATCTTCACCAACACAGACAAGAAGCCAGACGAGGAACAAACCTTGAAGTCAAGCTTGTTCCTACAGTAGTCAAACATATGGATCATTTCATGGAAGAGAACCCCCTGCACCACAGAGTCTTGTCTGCACATGTTCTGACAAACAACTATCTGCAAAAAGAGTCTCACTTATTATCTTAACCCATCCAAATAACTGTCAAAGCATGGCATGTAAAAGAAAGTAGAAGAATTAGGAAATATTTTGACATTATTGTTATAGGTCAACATGATTCATAGTCATTATGAGGAATGGATCTTTATGCTCAGCTGCAAGACCATGAAGATGAAAAGTAAGTCATTCCAGTCTAAGTAAAGCTGGCAACCGGCTCTGAATGCAAAAAAAAATTGGTTCTCAACAGAGTTGGCTTATATTGTTGCATGATATGAATTAAGTTGCTGAAAAAAATTTCCAGAAATAAATCAACATGTTCACACATTTGGGCTCTCAGATTCTATTTTTCAAATGATATTAGTTAAGGCTGTCAATGAAGCTCCAAATTCCACACAAACACATAATTCAGTTATCATTTAAATATTACAATCTATGTAATTTGATATACAACATGAAAAAAATATCACCTACAAGGGCCCAGTATCCGCCCAAACAATAGACAATGAAGAAGATGGCAAGAAAGGAACTGTATGATAGAAACATGCAAAGAAAATCAACCAATTTAAAAATTCCAGTTTTAAATGTTAAAAATCTCTTCTAAAAAAATTTTTTTTAAATTTTTGTCAACTGTGGTTCATATGCATTCAAGTTTCCTTTATTCCTATTACCTTTCCTGCCAAAGTCAAATACCTGGTTCAAGGTGGGGTCATAACCTCCTGTCACTGTCTTCTCGCATCCTTCACATACTATATGCCTCCGGATATCTACCTCGCTATCAAAAGAGGAGAAATAACACATACAGAGAATGACAATGTATTTTTAGTGATTGTTTTTTAATGATCTCTCACATACACTGTAATAATTTTAATGCTTTGACTTTGGAAATTCCTATAGGCTTTCATATTTCAATCCCCGCACACATTCTGAAGATGCCATGCATGTAGTATTCCAAAGCTATGATTTCACTCAGTGAAAAATACAATATTTGGCGAAGTTTCTTGTGGAAAAGTACTTCACAGAAATACTGTACTTCTACTTGCTATAAGTTTTTCTTTGGAACATTTTTGCTGACTATTTGAGATTTACTAAAATGGGATTTTCTCCTAAAAAATGTTTTTACTTATTACAAATATTATTTTTTAACCACAGAGCTGAAAGTTGGTGCAAATAATGCCTAAAAGTCAATATATATTATGCAAATGCTTGGAACTCAAAATCAATGAAGGCTCACTTGCCTTCCGAAATGTGACTGCATGCATGAAGAAATTTTCCTTACCAGCCTGAGCTCTTCAGAGCATCCATCATTAGCTTTATTAGGGGACCTATAAATAAAAAAGAAAAAGGTGCATTTTAAATTGCACTCTAACTCAACAAATGATATACATAAGAGGGTCACTCTGAAAGTCCTGAGATATACTTAAGTATTTTCTCCCTTCAAGTTGACTTTTGCCAATGGATAGAATTAGGTTATGGCCCCTTATGTACCAAGTCTCTTGCTCCTCTCCACATGATGCATAGCTTTGTCCAATCTGGAAACATAATGATGCAGTTGTACCAAACTTGATATCCCAAACCTAACTTGACTGGAGATGGAAAATGGATTTATGCTAATGCCCCAGACAAATAATTGATTGACAGTTCTAGTGTTTCTATTTCATCACTTCACCCTTAATGCCTTTTGAACTTTTAATTTGTGCAAGCCAGTGAATTGTCATCTTTCATAGATAGGAACAAAGTAATCACACACAGTAGCACATGCCAATGTTGTGCATTTCATTCATCAATTCACTTCAGATCAATAAAATACATTTTGAAAAATAAATTTAAAAAATTCAGCAAGAGCTCAGGGTCATAGGGGATATAATCAACTTGAGGGAAGCACACAAATCAGAATATATATGAACACTTTCAGTTTTACCTTGTAAATCAATAAGTAAAATGAAACAGGGAAGCATCTTCAGAGTTCTCATTTAAAAAATGGACCTATGGGTGATTTATGTCCATTTGTCATGATTCATCTAAGATGAGGGCAATGTAAAATTTATGTGATGACATGGGTATACCTTTCTTCTCAACTTATTCACTTTTCTACAAACTCATGGATAATAGATGGGCCAGATTGATGAGGCAGAAAAACTTGACCATCTAAGGCAGGGATTGGGAACCTGTGGCTTATGAGCCAAGAAGTTTGGCTCATGAGTCATGGCTAAAAATCATGGTTGTTCCTTATGTTTCTCATATATGTTTGTTGCTAACTTAAGGGAAAATTACGTTGAGTTGAAAATATTTGGTTCATGGCTCATATGGTTCATATGGTCATATTTGGCACTTGGCTCAATCTGAATATGACTCACATGACCCCTGATCTAAGGAGATGGATGGGGGACACAAAGCTCAACTAACTTTTCTCGATGACATAGGCAACCCGGCGTTCACATTTCTGTCTATCTATTTCCCCTTTGTCATCACCCCACCATAGCAGATCCCACCAGCCGACTTTTCTCTTTCCTCCCTTCCTTTCTGGATATAGGTCATACCCCCACTTTTCACCTTCATCTCTATTCTGCTCCTTTGCCTCTTGATGCTCCTCACTCATTTTGCTCAAAGCATCACTGACTCATACTACTTGCACCAGAAACAGGAAAACAATGACATCAAAAGATAATGATAGCCATGACTACAATGATCCTTAAACAAGTCTATGAAATACATCAGGATACATATGCTATCTTCTCTATAGAAGTAAATATTCCCCTTAAGGGAAAAGAAAAATTCAAGCATAGAGTATCCTTAGGCCATCATTTCCTACATTAGCTACAATAAGCACAAAAAAACTGCAACACCAGCCTAATTAAAGTATGCCTGAATTCCAGTTTCCACAAAATTGATGACTATCATAAACCTTTTCTAGTGATACTATGCAATGACTTTTAACTTTTAGCAAAAGTGATTAGTAAACAGACAATTCAAGAGAAGCAAAATTTTCTAACTCTTCAGACAGGAACTTGGTATGTATCTCCAAAGGAGATATATTCACATATTTTATACTTTGCCAGCATGTCACTTTGGGTAACAATTTTAGGTTGCTTGGATTAGCACATTCACTGTTTGGAACTTAAACGAATGAAAATTTTCAACATACCTTCAGTAATGTTTAAGGGTGTGGTATCTTGTATGCAACCCTTGTAGGTTAGGAGATATTTGAATGACCTCTTGAAGAAATAAGTAACTATTAGAAAGACAGTGTGAAAACAGCTAATAGTCATGTATGGCCTTGGTGAAACAGATTCATGAAAATGGCTATAGCTGTATATGGCAGCGAATGTGTCAATATGGAAGGAAGATGTCTCTGTTCACTGTGGTCAGGTTGGAGATAGACCCATCTTAGAAGCGCTTTTGAGGGAATAACAGATTCACCTGCCTAGGCTTATAATTATGAATGAGGTTTTTCTAAACCTTTACTTAACATTAGTTGGAGTATAATGCCATCAGCCATTGGCTGGGAGGATATCCTTGTTGAAGAAAGGCACTGATAAATGAAGTCATGGATTCATTGAGGTCAGTGGCATATGCATTAATTATTCGTACTTTTTTCAGATTGAATCTGTTGTCCCCCATAAGAGTATTTTCATTGATTGCAAGTAGTGACACCTTTCGCAAGGATGATTTTATGGATTGTCTGATTAAGCAGATCCTCTGGAAATAGTGCTTCTTCCATTCTCCACTAGCCAGGTGGGTTATGAATTCAATCTGAAAAAAGTGTAGGTGGGGGATGGTTCCCAAGTTCTTCCTTCCTCTGCCATCACCCTCCTTCCTACTGCCTATTTCCTTTTCCAATTTTCATCAGTGGTAAAACCAGAAGATTCATTTCACATGCCCTATTTAAAAACAGACATAAACATTTAACAGAGTTGCTATCTGGATAACCATATGAAAGAAGATTTAAAAACATAAAGTGAAGGAATGTAAGTACCACAAGGTTTCTTTCATTTTATGAAACTTCTTTCGATAATATATCAAAAGAAATAGAAACCTTTTTTAATATTTCAAAATGGATAACGAAACCCTGACATGTATTATATCCATCACTGATACTGTCTAGGAGCTGAGGATTTAATTAGCCTTGAGCTAACATTATCTGGTTTTTTGGCATGCTTACGCCTATTCATATGGGAAGCATTTCTTCTGTAGCCTTTGGGTTCCAAACTCTCGCTGGTGGTCGAGATGCATATGCTATGAAGAGACCCATTTTGTACCAATGTGCATGTGCCACAGACTTACGGTGACGTTCTTATACTACCACCTCTTTTGAAGACGCGATCTTTTAGGCCAAGGTATGGCCACTCCACTCCCAACACTATTAGCTCATAAGTTGTCCTGCGCTTGCTTAGATACTTCATGCTCGTGTTTCATACATTTGAAAAAGCTCAATGAGAATAAAATCCGGGACCCAATACTGGCTTAAAGGAGTCTTAAAATGTAACATAATAGGAAGCGTGAGGACCACGTGCCACAATCACCGGCCCCAATTCACAAGTGGCCCTGGATACTGTGGCAGTGTTGCTAAATAGGAGGGAATCAATCCCAGCAAACAAGGCTACATTGGACCAACAGTGTATCAACGTTTCGAGCGTTTATTTGATGTTAATTCAACATTATGTGTTTCAAAATTGTTTGCTGGGATTATCACTTTCGTAATGTATGTTAAGACTCATCCCAGATAACACGCTACGTTGGGCCGACATTGGATAAAGGTGGGAAACGTTGGCGGAACGTGAATGTTGGGGAACGATGTTGGCCCCATGTGGGTCCAACGTGGGCATATCCACACGTTGAAAAGAACTGCAGCACTCCTGGTGGAGAACTTCAAAACCTAGAAGTACCTCGCCAGGCCCAGGCCAAGCCACTAGATGTAGGTTTCGCTTTTCGCACAGCACGCAAAAGATCCTTTCCCTCTTTCCCGGGAATCGTCATTCGCAGGAATGTTTAGTGCCTCGCCAGGCCATAAACAAACTCATATTCCCGATGAGAATCCTTTTGAAAGACAGGAGAATTTCATCCGAAAAGGAGTTCTGAAATATAGAGGGAGCATCTGTGAACTCAATTCCGAGATTTCCTTGCCTCCAATGCATGAGGAGGAAATGAAGGACTGGTATTACGGATACTTCATGGAACTGTACGAGGTGGTCCATCCTCTGACGCGTACTGTAATAAGTACAGTCAGGGGAAGATCCACGTCTGTAATGTCCTATATCCCCTGCCTATCAGGATATGTATACATGTCCTTGACAGGTTGTAGTACATAGATCAGGTTCCGAACTAGAGATGGGAATACCTTCACTGGATAGGGAATCTAAGTATATGGTATGAAATTATGATATAGAGCAAAAACCAGTTACTTGGATAAGTGGGTTATACGTTGCTATCCAACTTACTGTCAACGTCGGCCCCACGTTGGCCCAACGGTCACTTTCACGTGGGGCCTACGTGAACAACCTACGTTGGGCCTCAAGAAAAATGTTATCTGGGATAACTTCCGTCCTCGATTGTTTTGAATCAGTGATGCACAACCCGCGGGCCGTGGGCCGCATACGGCCAACGGAGACCTTCTTTGCGGCCCCTTGGATGCCTCCGGTCCCTAAAGATCCATTTTAATATGCGACCGATTTCGGCTCATATCGAGGGCCTGCGGCCCTCGAACATGGGACGTCATGAGAAGTCTCAATTTGGCCCTCTAGGGAGAAAAGGTTGTGCACCACTGGTTTAGATAAACCGCTCACGAGACAAGTCTCAAAAGTTAACTTGGGTTACAGAGGGAATAAGACAGGATGTCCCAGAAGTTTCAGAGGATAGAGAAAGGAAAGTTGTTTCCTTGTGACCAGAGGCTGGCACTCTTTTCAGGAAAGGTAGAAAATGGACTAACTAATAGAATAATCCTTTTTCACTCAACTTCGGACATAAATTGAAAATTTTAAAAACCCATTGCCTTCCTTAGACGACGATCCAAATTTATGATTCCGTACCTCTGGGATTGGCGACCCATAACTCTGTAATTACGAAAGATAGAGGCGTTATGTTTTAACTGAAGATGGCTAAGGAGACAAACAAAACTGCTATCACAGAAATTGAATGAAAAAAAAATTAAATAAAACTTTAATAAATCGTAACCTCTGTCACCAAACATTTGCCGCACCCTGTATGGATTACCCGCTAAGGAAAGGTGCACACCGCTAAAGGAGGTAGAGCCTGTTGATAACGATTAACCGCGGTCGCCCCCCCTCCACCCCCACCCCCACCCCCACCCCCATGGAAGATTTCGGCAAAGCTTTTAAGGGCATTCGTTACAAAAAAAAAATATTTTAAAGAGCAACTGAGAACTTTAAAGTCTACATAAAATTATACAGTAGTACCAAAAGAGCATAAATCTATTAAGTAATTTACGGGTTAACTTGTGATAAGAAATGTTAGGACTGTTATTTTCCGAGTATGAACAGTAGTTTTCAATGGAAGTAGTTTTCCGAAAGCGTGTTTTTTTTAAATACTTTTTAAATTTAAAATTTTGTTATTATTGAGAAACTAGTCAACTAGTCAACATAGGAAATTGACATTTTCACCACATGTTCTGTGTATTATTTTATACAACTTCCGGTATGTTGGTGCGTGTACTGCTAATAAATTGCTGCAAAGAAATGTAAAAATTTCACACTTTTTCTTTTCAAAATTCGAAATTTCAAAATAATCATTATTATATACTTTAATAGATTAATGTTCTTCTGGTGGGTCTACTACTGTATCATTTGATGTCAACTTCAAAGTTTCCAGTTGTTCTTTAAAATGATATTCGTTTTTCGGTAGCGAAAGCCCCTAAGTCGCCAGTCACTCAGCCCCCTTCCCACCTCCCAAAGCCCAACGAAGCGTCCCCTCTACTACAGCAATTACGCACTCAAGCTAAAAAGCAAGACTCTTGAACTTAATAGAGCTGCAAAGGCAAATTATGAAAACTCCGAACAACCTCTGCGCGGCCATAAGAGGAGTTTCCCACCCCCCAATTCCACCTCCTCACCCCTGTCCTCCGCAAGCTCGCCTTAGTGATAAGTCGTAATGGTAAACCTCCCTCTGATCGTGATGTGTATGCGAACGTTAATGGCTTTCGCCCCAAACGAGCGGAATAGGGTAAGTGCTGCGAATGTCGGCATTGGGGGTAATCTCGGCACTTTGCAATCGTCCAAATACTGCTTTCACTACTAATCCCCTAGGCAAGGGTAGATAAGTATTCTCAGTTGGTAGGACTAATGCTGTTAATATGTGCTTGGAACAGCCATATTTGATGTGGTTTTCTCGCAGTGGATACTTTCTCTAGGCGCACTCCGAAAATACTGCGAAATCTCGCGATTTTGCTAAGCTTTGGCACATTCCATTCTTCTCTTCCACACTAGGTATTGTTTAATCAGGTCGTTGCATTCACTTTTGAGTCCGTTGTAATCGACAATGATACACATGTGTGCTGAGGTTTCTGACGGGGTGGTGCCGTCTACACCAGCAAGTGTGCCGAGATTGCCAACATCTGATCTAACTTCCCCTTTGACCCAGGCCCTCGGAAAGGAAATTTCTGGGGTGCTCGAAGATTGCGGTACACGAAGGTTTATAATAAAGGTATCACCAGACCCAACATGCACGAGGAAGCTCCATTACGAAAACTACCAAGCAAGGTGGAAGTGAACATTTTGCTTAGAGTGCCGACATTCGCAGCACTCACCCTACTTGATTTAATTGATACCATAAAACCAAGGATTATCTGCCTCAGCAAGTTTAGGATGCCGGTTGTCCCAATTATAATTAATTACTTCTCTCTTTATTTTAAAATAGGGCAAAAGCCCGTGCACACACGAGATGAAATAAGCAGAATCGGAGCATTTCGTGCATACCTTCTGCTCTTTCATCGCCTGACTCCAGAACGTCTCTCTTTCTCTCAAGTTAACTAGATTGTGCCGTAGAGCAGTTTAAACTTCCCACCTTTTTCGTGGCGATTTGGGAGCAACAAATATATTCAAAAGAATAATAATAGAGCACTAACTGAATACTGCAGACTTACGTGACGCACTGTGTCAAACCGGCGACAGGATTGGAAGCACGATAGAACTATGAAATATGAAGATCATTGTCAGCAGTTGCCTCATCAACAACGTCCACAGCCTCGTACTCTCATTGTTGGTTTTGAGCACTTCGTCCGAGAAGGCATTCAGTAAAATGCTATTCATATCGCCGAAATTCGGCCTTATTACGTCAAAATGATGAGACGTTTTGGACTTTTGACCCAATAAGTATCGCCTCCAGGTCATAAACCTTCGATTGACCCCTCGCTTATGAAAAATCCGTTCATCCGACTAAGAGATTCTCGGAATGACATACGGACAGATTAGCCTCATAAATATGGATGGATCGTCGTAAACTGTGAAAAATTCACATCTTTCTGATCGAGATTATTGGAAATTTGTCTCAGCATTCAATTTAGACACATTGCTGGAATTTTTAAACAGCCAGATTTCGGATGAATAACACTGGGCGCATCCCCTCATTCTCCTCTCCCCTAATCCCAAATTTCCCTGTATAACAAATTTCCGGGAGTTCCGTCCCATAGTATTCAAATGAGACACCGAACGAACTCGGAACTCCCAAGAATTAGATGGAGAAAGGGGAATGGTTCCCGTCATCAGACTCCCGATTTCCCTTATATAACTATTTCTATCTGGTTCTATCTGATTGCATTCTAAAGAGACACAACTTTCGAATTTCAGAAACGCTTTCGATCAATAATAGGGGATGCGTTTCGTCACTTGGGAAATCCCAGTCGCACTCTAGGAAAATTTTCAGCGAGTTTCGCTCTGTGGCCTTCAAATGAGACCCGTCGTTCCAATTTCGAACGTCCGGGATGAAGGTTGATTTTGAGCTATGCCTGGATGCGGATAGGTTCGATGGGACCATTCTGATCCAAACATTGGACCTGCAGCCGCCGAGCGAATACTTCAGAGATCTTGAATCAGGGACTTCGAACATAGAGTAGAGTGTAACTAGAGGCGACACTCCGCTCGAATCCCATTCATTGACAGGGTTGCAATAGAGATGTCACTGTCGATCCTCCACCTAGCGTGCGCATATCAATAACTCCTCCATGACCGAGTAGCGGACTCAGCGAGACACGCATGTTACGTTGGGGGATCCCTTTGGGTCGAATCCCTGAACGAGACGATTCCCGATTCCGCTGCCACGAAGCACCCTCATGGAAGTGTTGTTGATAACAAGCCACCAGATGTCCCTGTAATATTCCGACTCCCCCCCCTCGCCTCTAGTTATACTCTCTACAGAAGGAAACACCCTAGTTTTTGACCACGCTGATACGACTCCTATAGGAAGTGGACACCCTGTGCGCACACCGGGAAACACTAGTAATAGGTCCTCGTACGAGAAGATGTTGGTAGAATGCTTGAAAGCGGCCAGATTAACTAATTATGCTGGATTTAAGCCTCACTGGCCAACAACTAGAGACCGGCCAGAAACCGGGGTGCTTACCCTACATGCTTCGAGTTCTGAAGCTAAGAGGGCAAAGCGGGCTACGGATCGGCCCGATCGGCCCGACACGTTCTGCGGGTTGGGCCCACTAAGCTCGATCGGCAATCGAGTCTCGAGATTTTCGAAAGCATTTAGAATTTCTGATTCTTCTTCTGTGTAGGAACTATCCGAATAGACCAGGGTTCCCCAACCTTTTTCACGCGCGACCACAAAAATCACTATCATACCATTCAGAACCCCAAGCACTGGCCGATGTTCGACAGGCTCCCCCACCTAAGCGCTAAAATCGCAAAGAAAAACATAACTTGGCATTTAATAGCCGGCTCGCGACCCCAAATATGATCTTGGCGACCCCTGGGTAGGGAAATCCTGGTATAGACTGATACTTGCCAATATGACGGCGAGACGCGAAGGAGAGGATTCGGACGGAGCGCACGAGATGTTACGGAAAGAAGATGACTTCGATCGCCGATGAAGAACTGAAAAGCGCCACCAGAACGCATCCGAATGAACACAAGCCCAGAGAGTCCAACCATTTTCCGCATGAATCTTAAGGTCCTATCGAGAGCCCCGCATCGCTCAGCGTATTCTATTCTGGATCATTCGAGAAGAATCAGAATAAACACGTGACCGTGACGATCCTCCGGAAGATATTCACCCCGGCGATGAAGAAGCCGACGATCGAGATGCAGAATCGATTCAACGAGATGCTTCTCAACAGCGCGACGAGCCAAGAAAAATTCTGCGTGAAGGACGATTAGTTCTTCATACAAAATAGAGGTAGAACTGAGGCCAGAAGAAGCCTTGGCGACTCCTTTGAGTCCCTTTAACTTAGTAGAGACATAGAAAACCGAGTAAGAAAGCTTAAAAAACGATTCAAAAGAACCTTGATGAAGTACGATTATACCTATTTCGAAATAGGTATCGTTGAACTTCACCGAGGCTGTTTTGAATTGTTTTTTTTTTTCTGATTCCATGTGCAGTCCGAAAACGAATTCGAAAATTCATTCAAATTGCAGCGAACGGAAAGAAGGATTTCCTGATTAAATTATTTGTTATTATTCTTCCATGGTAGCACACAACAGATGAAAGCAACGACTTTTTCTTCTTTTTTTTTATTCAGGAACCCGACCGTCAAATCCTGACATCGCATGAAGATTAGCAAAAACAATTTTTGTCAGTTTTTGCAGAAGAAGCAGTAGGCTTCTTTTAATATGGACTTGATTTTTCTTAATTGATGGAAGAGGAAAGAGATTCCCTCTGTTCTCACCATCTCTGGGCGATGCAAGAGACCGCTCATCATCATCTCATTTGTCGTGTCCAACAGCGGAAATCCTAACAGTACTTACGGGAACATCTTAAGCTTCCGGGGCGTCGGAAAAAAATTGAAACCTAATAAGTTCTCCTCGTTTGTTTTCAGAAGGCTTGAATGCATCTAAGGAGAAGATCCTTGGAAATACGAGTCTCGGGGCCGTATTCAGATACACAAGATTCGCGACCCATGAACACCATCGCATCGCCTTTATCAGCTTATGTCAGAACTCGAAGATTTCAAAGCGAGTAACTCCGGTCGAGGTAAACGATAAAATAGGACTTTTTCTCGATAAGATCAGAGAGCGCAGTCTTGCTACAGTGTTTTCCACTTGAATTAGACAAATTCTCACTTGACTCGGACACACGTGCATGGGACGTTCCTCATGCATGAGTGTCGAAGTCAAGTGAAAAAGTGTTCGACTCGAGAGAAAAATACTATAATAGAGACAAAGTTGTCGAGAGCAGGGGAACGGTCGAAGGAGGGTCAAAATCAAATAGAGCCATCTATTCTTTAAAAAAAAAAAAAAGGTTATGGCGAGGTGGTGTACGAACCTTTCCTGGAGTCCAAGACGGCGCGCGAACCGATGTTTTCTCAGTTCCATTGTCCGATTTTTCTTCTACCTCTTCTCAATCCAGATCTCTCTAAAATATTTCCAGTAATCCCACCCTCCCCTATTATATTTAAACGCCCTTCGAACCTGGAAGACTTTCCTAAAGACAGAATCTCTCTTGCATCTCTTCGAACGTAATTTATCTCATTACGACCGCGTCACCGTGGCTCAGTGGATAGGGGCTCGGGCTAGCACGGGAGGTCCAGGTTCCGAATCTGACATGCGGTATTCTCCTGGGCCAACAGCCCACCCGGCTGCTTTCGGGTACTACCTGCTCTCCCTTGGGCTCAAGCATAGGCCACTCTGCTCCATTGTGTGAGAGGTAGGGGTTTGGTGAGCCTCAATAGCTACCTGACGCATCGGCCCTAGCGGTGATGAGCAGTGATTGAAGGCTTCAGGCAGAGTACAGGTGTAACTAGAGGTTCCATAGAACTCCACTCGAATCTCATTCATTGACAGGTTCGCAATATAGATGTCATTGTCGATCCTCCACCTAGCGTGCGCAGATCAACAACTCCTCCATAGCCGAGTTCAACGAGACACGCGTGTTACGTCATGGTCCTTAGAATACCAGGTCACGCAGCTCCCCGCCCATCTGACTCTAGGGACCCCCCTTCCCCTTCACTATGTGTTGGCCGTTTGTGGCATTTACCCTTGTCTGTGTGTCCGTCCCAGTCCACGTTTAAAAAATTAATAGTAATAAAAATGATCTCCTTACTCACGGCAGTCACTGGGTCCCCGTCCCCATATGTGGGGGAAACTGGCCGACCTTTTCTGGTCAGAACACGCGAACGCCTCCGCTTAAATTACCGTCAACCAACCAGGTGCCATTTCAGCAGCAGCTCTCACTCCACCAATTTAAACATCATCCCAATCGAAGCAGTCAAATTTGATGACCCGGTTTAATGAAGAAGCTGGGAAACATTACGGGTCTTAGAAACAAAACTGTCCATCAGCACCACCTCTTGAACCATCCATATGTGCGTCCCTATTTTTACTTTTCCCTTTTTTAATCTCTGTATTTTTCCATTTTGCCCGCCCTCCGTTCGTTTTCCTTAGTTTTGAATATTTTTATGGTGCAGTATCCTTTTCTACTATTTATCATTTCTTAATCGGTCTCGTTTCTTCCCCCCCCCCCCACCTTTCCCCTTCTATTAATTTTTTCTCTTTTTTTCATTCCTTTCTTTTTACACCATTTTTGTACATTTTTTTTTACTATTATTTTCAGATATCCTGAACTCACTCCTTTGAAACGTTGAAGTTTTTCTTCTTAATAAACCTTCATCTGGTTGGGAATTTCTCCTGATGTCATATTTTTTCTTCACTCCCAGTGCTCTTTAAAGATCCTGGATTAGCTGTTTGGTGGCTTTCGTCACTCGCTTCATTATGCAATCCGTTTCTGACGAGTGCATACAACATGATGGCTGCCTTCTCTGGTCACCATGCGTGATCGGAGGTTCAATCATTTAATTCCAGACGAGGTATTTCAAGGGCGCAAGAGAAGTGAAAAGTTAACGTCTACGCCTCTACCGTTCGACCCCAGTAAGGGGTAAATGATGATGACCGAAAGCTGAGACCACGAAATGTCTTTCGTAGATACTAACTCTTAGGACTTTATGCCCATTGATTTCTCATTGAAACGGAGCAGTGGTAAACCCTAAGAAACCTCGGTGCTTAAACTACGGCCTGCGCCGAGATCTAATTATCCTCAAAGTTGAGATCGAAATCCTTTCATGAATCCTCGACCCAAACGCCAGTTGAGCTGGTGGCTTGCCTCCGTTCGTACCAATTAGAAATGCCCGCAAGCCACAGGTTTTAAGTAAAGGTTTAGATAAGTAGACCCTGGGGAGGTCACTGTTCGAGCGACCAGCTCCTTAACACGTTGGCGACAATGCGTCCTGATGCCAGGATGCAGATTTTTTTTCAATGAATACCCTCTGGAACTGTTGAGAACGTTCCAGAAGATTATGATTTCGTAATTACTGATAAAAATTCCAAAAAATTCAACATTAAAAAAAA